>APFE030678181.1:0-10968 GCA_000404065.3 Pinus taeda
CCTGGTACGGAGGTTGAACAAATTGAGGTTGAGAAGTAACAACCGTACTTCCTACAGGCATCTGGACCGAAGTCTGGACCGTAGGTCCAGACTGAGGTAAAGAGGTCTAAGGAACAGAGGCAGGGACGTACTACATCAATTGATATCTCATGATCACAAGTATTATGGAGAATTCAATGACCACTTCTATGTAAATGAATTCCAAAACCGGGGAAGTGAACATGAACATGGTTTACTTTGGATAAAATCCGCAGCAATCTATGGTCAAAATACAAACATTGAAGTCAAACAATTCGTTGAAAATTACTTGTCAACTAATTCATTCCTACTTGCAAAGGAACTTAGAGCTCTACAACACCATTGTCACACAAAAAGTTGTAGGAAGCATGAAAATTCTAATTGCAGATTTAATTTCCCAATAGCACCCATGAAAGAAACAAAAATACTTGAGCCTCTTGAATTTGATAGTGATAAAACAAAACACATGCAAAGCTAATCTTTGAAACAATAAACAGCACAAGATATAGTGAAAATGATACATTTGATAGCTTTTTGGCCAACCTTGGACTAGTACACAATGAATACATACATGTCATCCAATGTACACTAAATCGAACAACACTCTTATTGCAGAGAAAACCAGTTGACACCTGGAAAAATAGCTTTGCAAAACACATTCCGAGAATTTGGATTGCAAACACTGATTCTAAATTTGTACTTGACTCATATGCAACTGCAATGTATTGCAGTTCCTATATGACGAAAGAAGATAGGACACTCACAAGGACATTTAAAAACATACACGAAGATCATGTGAAAACAAAATCTGATATCCTAAAGACCATTAGTTCTTTAGGGAAAGCTTTGGTCAACTTGCAACAGATGTTTGCACAACAAGCAGTGCATATGTGTTATCACTTCCACTAAATTGTAGTTCACGAAAGTGTGTATTCATTAACACATCTCCTGTCGATGATCGTGCATTTGTTCTTAAAAGAAAAAAGGACATGCAAAAGGAAGGAGATGACTGAAAAGACATAATGTGCCCATCAATTATTGACTACTTTGTTCCATGACCTATCGCTATTGAACTTGTATGCTTAGCATAATTTGCATTTAGTTATACAAAGAAAGAACAAAAAAACGGAAAATAAAGTAAACCATATGTCATTCAATCTGTTAGATATAACAAATACAAGGACATCGAAAATCATTGTGGAGAGCAATTAATGTTATACTACCCCTATCGAGTAAGTGAAACTGCAATTAAGCAACATCACACAAGTTGGCAATCTGCATATCTTGCATTTGAAGAAATAGTCAAGCAAAATGAACAAAAGTTCAAATTTGTTACAACAACTACATGGGGTAACATAGATGACGCAATGCACACAGTAGAAACAAAAACTGAACAAATATTCGACATAGATAGTTTGAAATCAAATGAAACAAAAACCATAACATTTAACAAATCAATAGATGACAAATACGAAAACTATGACTTTCAAAATGACTTGGAACATTTCCAAGATACAAAGAAGTTTGCTCAGATAGATATCATGGTGTGAGGATTCCAGGTGTTTAGGTTTGTTCTCGAGGGAGGTATTAGATCCTAGGCGCAATAGATGGCAAACTCTTAAAATAATAAAAACAGGGTTTCCTTGCTCTACATCATACCATTGGTGTATTTCTATCCTTTTTTACACTTAAATTTGTGAATAGTTTCCTCAACATAAGATCTGTTAGCTTTTATGCTCTAGCTTCTATATCATAACAATGGTGAGAAATATAGATCAATATCTAGGTTTCTTACGGTTGAATGCAAGTCATTTTCTGGTTGCTTAAATTCGTTAAGTCTCTAGGTGGGTAGTAGTGGTATAGCTTGTTATAGAACTGTGGGTATAGATCGGTGTGCTTGTGCTGGTCTATTCGGTCTAGAAAGATTGATTAGGTTGGGATTGGTGGGTCTAGTCTGTGTAAGGTAACCTGATCGAAGGACAAATGATCCAAGGTGGTCCACTCTAAAGTACGTGATCAGGTTGGAAGTTGTAGCAGGATGGCTTTCAAGGATCAATGGCTAAGGCACGCCTTACAATGAAATTTGTGAATAGTTGCCTCAACATAAGACCTGTTAGCTTTTATGTTGTAGCTTATGTATCATAACATTGATGAGAAATATATGGCAACTGCTTGTTGGTTTTCTTTTGGTAAGGAAATTTGCTTGGGGGTGCCTCTGCGTCGCAACTTTATGTCCAATGACACTGCTAAATGGCTTAGTATAAAGGTTTTCAAATATCAGACTTTCGTTTCCCGTGAACACAAAATTATCTACTTGTACCACTTATCTACTACATTACGACACTCTCCTATATGTCTAAGATCATGAGAATTTATTGGGATTGACATATCAATCTTTTGTTCTAGAAGTTCGAAGGCCCGTTTGTTAGCTAGGGCTTTCATTTGCATTGTGTCTTTGTCCAGTCACTCTGCCTTCACAAGGGGTGGGCTTGAATGACCTGTGTCGTCTAGGCTTCAAATTTGTCCCAAATTCTAATGTCTATTTGGGATACCATAATGGTCACAGGAGGATGACAATTTTGCAATGGAGTGGTGGCAAATGCTGTGATCAGTATCTGGGTTTCTTAAGGTTGAATGCAAGTTATTTTTTGGTTTCTTATTAAAATAATAAAAACAAAGTTTCCTTGCTCTGAACCATGCCATTGGTGTATTTCTGTCCTTTTTTACACTGAAATTTGTGAATAGTTTCCTCAACAAGTTCACCATATAGAGTAAGTAATTGGCTTCATCTATTTTAATTGTTAATGATGCAAATTTGTTTTCTTGCTCTACATTTAGCAAATGTACACAAACATTATTTACATGTATGCTGATAATCCAAATTGTGTATAGGCAGAAGTTACACAAAGGTTGACTAGTACGAAGGAGACAAGCAGCAAAGCCACAGCACAATGGAGACATGATGATACACCCGTTTCAGTTCGAACATATAACTGTAATTGTTTATTAAAGAGTCCACAATAATAGAAATTTGTATGATAGGATTGAGGGATTTGTATTAAAGTGAAATAGCTTTGACATTGTAAACATAATACTTAAGTTGATTTGCTTTTTGTGTTGCATTTTCCATGTGTAGTCCACCTTCTACATTCACATGCTTTAACTTTTTGTTAGTCTCTTCTAGACTGAGTAAGATAACTTGAAACAAGAATGGCTGCTTATTTGTGAAGCTTCTTTTTAATTGAGCTAATTTTTAACCCTTTCCAGTTCCTACCATCTTCTTTTCCCGAGTTTACTAATTTTTTGTAATCATATTAGTCAATGTGCTCTATGTCTTGGAGTCAAAGTGTTGTTTTTCATACTATGTGGTTGCCCAAGACAGCACAACGGAGTCATGATGATCTTGCGAGCTTCATCCAATGACCCACTGCAGGATTGAAGCTTTCAGCGAATGACCCAGTGTAATATAATCTATTGCTTATATGCTTCCCCCAATTATTCCTATGTTCTATCCAGATCAATATTGCGAGGAATGAAATGAGCAAAGGCTGTAAATTTCCCCATAAGGCATGATAACCTTACAAATGTCATCTTTTCTTGCACTTAGAACTGGGCTACCATATTTTTTCTAGAATCTAAACATGTCTTTCATAGACTAATTACTTGTCCTGTCTAGCCAATTGTTTGTGGTTGATAACTACTGAAATTCAGATAGTGCCCAACCAAGTTTGCCCTTTAAACTTTAATTTCCTATTAGTTACTGCCATACTTATTAGAATGGCTTGGACCCACCAGAAAGTGAGTGTAATATATTATATTTCCCACAGTCCTTTTATAAAATGCGACATCATTTTGATTCGGAGTCATGATGATCTTGCGAGCTTCGGCCAATGACCCACTGCAGGATTGAAGCTTCAGCCAATGAGCCACTGCAGGATTGAAGCTTTCAGCCACTGACCGAGTGTAATATAATCTAGTGCTTGTATGCTTCCCCGAATTATTCCTATGTTCTATCCAGATCAATATTGAGAGGAATGAAATGAACAAAGGCTGTAAATTGCCCCATAAGGCATGGTAACCTTAAAAAAGTCATCTTTTCTTGCACTTAGAACTGGGCTACCATATTTTTTCTAGAATATAAACATGTCTTTCATAGACTGATTACTTGTTCTATCTAGCCAATTATTTGTGGTTGACAACTACTAAAATTCAGATAGTGCCCAACCAAGTTTTCCCTTTAAACTTTAATTTCCTAGTAGTTACTACCATACTTATTAGAATGGCTTGGACCCGCCAGAAAGTGAGTGTAATGTAATCTATTGCCCACAGTCCTTTTCTAAAATGTGACATCATTTTGATTAGGTTCACGCTCCCACGTCTGCATAATTTCCAAACACAACATCTATACCATACGTGGTTATCTAGTATATGTTTAGGTAAGCTTGGGCATTTCCCAAAGAGTTCACAAAGATTTGTACAAACACTATAAAATAAATCAAAGGATATGGAGTAATCCTTGTAGTATATTAAACACATATAACCACAGCTTAGCCATTTTATGTAAATTCTGCTTTCCATCTATAGAACCCTATGCTTATGCACAGTGGAGTTATGGGTATGTATCTTCTCCTCACTACTTCCACTCTTTGCCTTTATAGATTGCCATATCGCTGACTGGAATATCCTTTCTTCTGCGCAATGAGAAGTTCGAGCTTGTCACACTCAACTGCCAAAACCTCACTTGCAATCTAACACCAAGATTTTATTTGAGATTTGCCTATGATGTCAGATACATCACTTAATTTCCAATTTACTTTTCCCGTCACATACATCATTTCATATCCCATCTGCCTCCGATGTCAGATAGATCACTTAATAGCACTGATTGCTCACTCAAATGCACCGATTGCATATCAAATTCCACACCTTCCATCTTGTAACATTGAAATGGTAAGTTTTTTGTTTTATGGCGATCATTTGACACTAGTTTGCTCCAATAAATGCTCTTCATATTGGATTATATCCTCTCCAATTTGATCTTGAAGTATTTCAACTCCATTTCAAATCAGTGTGTATATGTATTTATTTCTGCACCTGTCATAAATTTATCCTGCATTCAAGTGTTGCGATCTTGCACGGCTTTCCCTATTTGGTTGTACAACACTTTTCTGTTGCATCTCTTTTAGCACATAGGTTCCAAAAACGCTCGTTCCACGAGGTTGGACAAGCCTATACAAACATCCATTACCCACTGTCTTTCAATCTTTTCAAATGATTGCCTCTTTCTTCTAATAAAATATTCTCAAAAACTTAGTGCCATTCACACTTAAAACCAGCTTGCAAACACGTTGAACTCTTTTATAAATTGGCAAAAGAAATGCCTGATTTCTCGCCTACAAAACAAAACTACCTTCTGCACCTACATATTGACATACATCTCTTTGCTTCACATAACATGGAATCCATTAGCATAAGCCAACTTACTCAACTGGCAACATTGTTTCTCTTAGCCCTTGTTCTCATGACTCTTCTAATTATGGACATCGTAAAAGTAGAAGCACAAAGAAAAAAGAAACCAAGAAGCAGCCACTAACAATAACATCTCGAACGAGGAGCATAGGAATCTACGACAAGTACTCGACTATTAGACTATCTAGAGGAGCATACGAATCTACAACAAGTACTTGACTATTAGACTGTCCATCTACTCCTTCTACCTCTAAAACATCCTTGCCAAGGAATAGAAATAAGTGGCTTTTGGGTTCAATTCGTTTCCTTCTTCTGGGTATGATTTTGCACAATGATTATGGAGTATATTTGAGTTACAACTCACATTTTCGAGGAGAGATTGTCAAAATTCTGAATCTCAGACCTATTTTTGCATTATTTTACGCGTTGTCTCTGTTTCAGTCACTACTCAATAACCAGGCGGGCACCGACCTTTCCACCCATTGATTAGGTGGGCTTTGTTCACTGGAGGCGAGAGAAGCAGTGGCAGGTCCAAAGCCAGCAGTTTACCTCACAGTTGAACATACAAATCCAGAGACTATTGAAGCACTCATCGAATATCCAGTGGAAAAGTCAGGACTAGAACCTGTTGTTTACCCATCAGCAGGGGCAAGAACAACAGAAGAAAGGGTCAAGGTAGAAGTTGAAGGGCCACTACCCCGTATAGCGAGTACTGATGCTGCGGGTTTAGGAACCCAATCCTACAGGGGATGTAACTTAGCGGGCTGATAGTCAGGGGGGTTAGACTATTAAACAACCAACAGGGGATGTATCTTTGCCGGTTAAACAGCAGGGCATGGAGCTTATATGGTCAAACAACTTAGAGGGTTAAACAACCAAGAGTTTGAACATTTAAGCCAGCAGCTAAGGTAGAAAAAGTAGCAATGGCCTTACTTTTGTTTACTTTTGTAGCTATATAATAAAGTTAGAAATGGTTTCATGGTTACCTCGCATCGACTTCAACTGTCCTTGAAACTTTACATCACATCGTTGTTGCAAATTCTCGGTAAGATGCCTGCATCTTCGATGTCATATATTTTCTCTTTTCTGGCTGGAAAATGTAAGTGGTGGCAAATGGTGTGATCATTATCTAGGTTTCTTAAGGTTGAATGCAAGTCATTTTTTGGTTGCTTAATTTCAAGAACTTAGTATGTCATATTCAGCTCCTGATTATTATTACAGAGGTCCTTATATGACATTTATATCCTTGCAGGAATGAGTGCCCGTTTTTCCACTGTGTGCAGGATGGTAGCAATGACTTGATTGCTGCATTGTTCAGATAGATATCATGGTGTGAGGATTCCAGGTGTTTAGGTTTGTTCTCGAGGGAGGTATTAGATCCTAGGCGCAATAGATGGAAAACTCTTAAAATAATAAAAACAGTGTTTCCTTGCTCTACATCATACCATTGGTGTATTTCTATCCTTTTTTACACTTAAATTTGTGAATAGTTTCCTCAACATAAGATCTGTTAGCTTTTATGCTCTAGCTTCTATATCATAACAATGGTGAGAAATATAGATCAATATCTAGGTTTCTTACGGTTGAATGCAAGTCATTTTTTGGTTGCTTAAATTCGTTAAGTCTCTAGGTGGGTAGTAGTGGTATAGCTTGTTATAGAACTGTGGGTATAGATCGGTGTGCTTGTGCTGGTCTATTCGGTCTAGAAAGATTGATTAGGTGGGATGGTGGGTCTAGTCTATGTAAGGTACCGTGATCGAAGGCAAATGATCCAAGGTGTCCGCTCCTAGGTAGTGATCAGGTTGGAAGTTGTAGCAGGATGGCTTTCAAGGATCAATTTCTAAGGCGAGCCTTACAATGAAATTTGTGAATAGTTGCCTCAACATAAGACTTGTTAGCTTTTATGTTGTAGCTTATGTATCATAACATTGATGAGAAATATATGGCAACTGCTTGTTGGTTTTCTTTTGGTAAGGAAATTTGCTTGGGGGTGCCTCTGCATCGCAACTTTATGTCCAATGACACTGCTAAATTGCTTAGTATAAAGGTATTCAAATATCAGACTTTGGTTTCCCGTGAACACAAAATTATCTACTTGTACGACTTACTCTCCTGTATGTCTAATATCATGAGAATTTATTGGGATTGACATATCAATCTTTTGTTCTAGAAGTTCCAAGGCCCGTTTGTTAGCTAGGGCTTTCATTTGCATTGTGTCTTTGTCCAGTCACTCTGCCGTCATAAGGGGTGGGCTTGAATGACCTGTGTCATCTAGGCTTCAAATTTGTCCCAAATTCTAATGCCTATTTGGGATACCATAATGGTCACAGGAGGATGACAATTTTGCAATGGAGTGGTGGCAAATGTTGTGATCAGTATCTAGGTTTCTTAAGGTTGAATGCAAGTTAGTTTTTGGTTGCTTATTAAAATAATAAAAACAAAGTTTCCTTGCTCTGAACCATGCCATTGGTGTATTTCTGTCCTTTTTTACACTGAAATTTGTGAATAGTTTCCTCAACATGTTCACCATATAGAGTAAGTAATCGGCTTCATCTATTTTAATTGTTAATGATGCAAATTTGTTTTCTTGCTCTACATTTAGCAAATGTACACAAACATTATTTACATGTATGCTGATAATCCAAATTGTGTATAGGCAGAAGTTACACAAAGGTTGACTAGTACGAAGGAGACAAGCAGCAAAGCCACAACACAATGGAGACATGATGATACACTCCTGCAAGTAGCTTAGTTAAGATTTTAATGACTTGCCGCTCTGTTGGACATATTGCAAAACCATGGCTCGCTTCTAAACCGTATCCTTGATCTCAGTGTGTTTGGATTGATTGTGAAATACTAGATCTTTAGAGAGTTTGATCCAACTATGATTACCACATTAAATCATAGTTGTGTCCAAAGTATGAGTTGTCAATTGTGCTTTTTTTGCTGGCCTTGTGTGTTAGTAACCTATAGGGATAAACAGCGCGCCCGATTTGACATACATAGTCATAGGATCGTTATGGACTACGGGGAAGTGGGCAATAATCTTCTTAGGAATGATTTGTCTCAGAGTGGTCGGGGAGTATATATATATATCAATCGACTTGAGTATATTATGAAGGGAGTGGAACAAAGTGTCGCTTTGGGAAACATGGGTATGGGAAATTACATTGTAGTATGGTAGCTTGTAATTGAAAGACATTACATAGATACCACCACAAGCTAAGAGGACTCACAAAGCATGACATCAAAGCCTCCAAATATGTTTGTATTGGGGTAAGGGAGGATGTTTGTAGAAATTTTCCAACTCGAGGTAAATAGATTTCAGTAAAGGACTATCAAAACCTGTCACTACCTTTATTAATTATGAACATGAAAAGAATGTGATACATGAAAATGCCCCTAAACTGCTAGCTGTTGATTCAAGACTCATTGAATGAATCCATACCTCTGTGCTCTCTCTTATAGATCCAATAAGGTGTACTAGGGTTTATTAAAAGGGTTTGCAAGTGACTCAAACTTAGGAATACAATTTCCTTTATCCTAAGTCAAACTCAGAAATAGAATTTATAATGGTCTCTCTTTGTCTGGCCACACATGCCTCTCAGATTAGCTGGTGGTGGTGGATGCCTTATCTAAAGTTGACGGGCCTGTATGAGCCCTCTCTTCTATAACTAAAGAGTGATATGCCTCCTTGAGAACTATGATGTGCCTTCACTTGCTTCTATATGGCACAATACACTGTTGTTGAACAGCTGGGTGGATCTACTTGTGTAGAAGATTATTGGAGATACTTTCACTAACAATCCTCTTATTGATAATGGTGTTATCCAACACACCAAGTTGCTATTTGAACATCTTGAATTTCCATTTTGCAAGTGGCTTAGTTAAGATGTCAATGACTTGCCGCTCTGTTGGACATATTGCAGAACCATGGCTCCCTTCTAAACCGTATCCTTGATCTCAGTGTGTTTGGATTGATTGTGAAATACTAGATCTTTAGAGAGTTTGATCCGACTTTGATTATCACATTAAATCATAGTTGTGTCCAAAGTCTGAGTTGTCAATTGCGCTAGTCACTTGCAAAGTCAAATGGCTTCACAACTACCAAAACTGGTTTCCATATAATCCAACTTTGTTGAATTGAGTGCTATAGAATTTTGTTTTTTGTTAAATCAGGAAACCATGCATGAACCTAACGCAAATCAACACCTTAAAGTGCTCTTTTTGTTACAAGCACTACTTGCCCAATCAAAATATGAAAAACCTTGCAACAACACCTCCATGTCACTGTTAATTGAACTTAGAGAAGGGTGGGTTTTGCTAAATTTTAAGTGCACTAAATTTGGAAGAAGAAGCCGCATCTGAAGCTAAGGCACAGTCTTACTTGATCTTAGTGTTGACTTAGGGAAATTCTTTAATTTTCCTTAGCTAAAAATAGTAAATCGAACCAGCATGCATAGAGATTTTATCTCAGTTCAACTTCAATTTAGTGAGGCGGTTTGACTCGAGTTCAAGGGGCTAGTTTGCTTGAGTTCTAGA
Source organism: Pinus taeda (assembly GCA_000404065.3). Taxonomy (NCBI): domain Eukaryota; kingdom Viridiplantae; phylum Streptophyta; class Pinopsida; order Pinales; family Pinaceae; genus Pinus; species Pinus taeda. The sequence goes on from APFE030678181.1 coordinate 10,030, forward strand.
TGTCAATTAGACTTGAGTTTAGTGAGCCAGTTCGACTTGGGTTTAAGGAGATAATTCACTTGAGTTGAAGAGCAGTTCAGTTCTATATAGAGAAGGGCACAAATTTGGTGAGACATATGATTATGTTCTAGCGAGAATTTGTGTTTTGTGCTCAGGAAAATAGTTCTAGACTAGTGTGTGAGGTTAGGTAGAGTCAAAGTGCATCACTTGAGGAGGCTGAGATAGCTTGTGCAAGGAGGCAATTCAGGCTGCACAATTGGCACAACCTGTTCAAGAGAGAAGCCAGATTGGTCTAGGGTGTGTAGGATATCGTATTGAGGAATAAAGAGTTGAAAGAGAAATTTTCCAATACTTTGTAATTAATTACTGAGAATTTTCTAAGGAAATCAATAAAAGCACACGAATTAGCAGGTTTTCTCCAGTTGAGGTTTCTAGGGTATATCTGTTGTTTTGTTAATTGTTTACCTGTGTCTTTGTAAATTTATTTTCCACTTCAATTTTGTTAGCATACTGAGTATATTTGATCAGTGAATTTCACGGTTCAGTTTCTAGTTTTTGTATCTCATAATTCTGTTCAAATTAGTTGTTGGGTATTAGAAAAATATCAATCATCAACATATCTCAGTCCAAAATACACTGTGCTATTCAAGTACCTGAGCACATGTTTTGTGGGAACTCAATGAACCTGCCTAGCTTGCACTATGTATTGACTTCATTGTTGGTTGCAAACAAATGTTAGGCCTCGTGTTTACTAGATACGCGAGGACAACTGTAAAAACTCGTTTCCATATATTCTGCCTTTGTTGAATTGAGAGCTATGACAACACACAAAATTGTATGGCTGAGCAACTGTGTATTTGTTGCCAATTGCCCGATCTTCAAAGTGAACATCTTTGCGATTAATCTTGTATTGGTTAGCTATAGTGGATTCTATCCCCC
>APFE030678189.1:0-12521 GCA_000404065.3 Pinus taeda
ATATATATAATTCAAAAATACAATTTAAACACTAAACAAACACATCGTATTTTACATTATAAAAAAGTCTGCACATGAAATTTTATCTCTTTGGGGTCATGTTAGATTTGTGCTTAAGGATGGCTCTATGCTGGTAGATTTTTGCTCTCTCTGCCCCCCTCCCTCCCTCTCTCTCTCTCTCTCTCTCCCCTCACATATATTTGTCTGTCATTCATATCTTCGGCTTCCCAAAGCGTGTTCTCATCATCCTCCTACACTCACGCTAATCATCAAAGCTACCATTGTGCCTACCCCACCATCTTTTGGGCGTAGCGCGCAGTGTCCAGTGTAAAGCCTGGAAGCATTGATTTTTTGGTACCTCCCTATCAAATGCATCCAAAATACATCTACATTATTCAGGCCATCGTAAGTGGGCATATCTCTTACCTCTAACGATACACAGTGCAGTGACTAGGTCATCATGTTACAGCTCAGCGTGGTTACTTCATGTAGCCAATTTTTCTAGCGCTCTAATTCTTCATCAGAGTCTAAGGTGCAGGAACCCTTGCGATCCCATGCAATTCGTCCATCTGCTGTCGGATTCACCCAATCTTGGTCTCACACTGTTATTTTATATATGGGGTCCAAATCATCATCGCTCTCATAATCACAGACTGGTTCACTATAGCGTGATCCTTTAGCAGGATCTAGGGGTACTATTACATAAAGCGATTTATTTTCAAATACCATTTTCTGCTTCTTTAGGTTGGTTACCCCATTCATGTTAGTAGCCCAATCAATGCCAAGGAACACAAGGTAGGGGTTGTTGTCATCCATAATTTCTATTACTTCAAAGTCAGCCAATGCACTCGTGCCTTGAATATCTATAGTTACTCCCTTGAGCCATCCCATGGGAATGATCTTCTGCTGATTTCTCATCCTTAACTGAATCGATGGCCACTGCAGCTCAGGTCTTCCCATCTGCTACCAAGTTTTCTTTGGTAAAACGTTCACATATGACCCCAGATCCAAAATAACCTGATCCATTTCATATTCTCCTATCAGTGCGGTTAGCCTCATCTCTCATTCTGTCCTTGCTTTATGCTTACGAATCTTCCATACAATGCACGGTTCACCTGGAGTGTTTCCAGCGCATCTATTTATAAGTTCTTGTAATCCCTTCGCAACCTTGCTATCATGCAGTAGCTTCATGCAGGTCTCTAGAAATGTTGTAAGCATAGAAGGGTCCATTTCCTTATCGGGCTTATCCCTGCTCCCTGAGGTAGAGGCCTTAGCGAAGCTCTTCTTTGCTTCCATGAACGTTTCACACGCGCGCTCCAAATGAAATTCATTCTCATTCAACAGAGCTTTGTGAACCCGTGCATTGTCTTCGGGTTGTTTCCCCTTATCATCGCCCATTGCAATTCCACTTCGGAGCACTATATTCACATTTGGATCCTCTTCACGAGGCTCAGCCCTCATCATCTACAGGTTCTGAGTCGATTGAGGTGGTAGTGTCACGTATCCTCACTATCGGCATAGGATAGCCCTCTATCTCATGATCAAATTGGGTACAATATTTGCACAACAGCCGCATTGGGTTAGTGCATTCACAGGCATAGTGTCTTGGTCCTCCACGGTTGTAGCAGATTAGCTGCCCCCGACCTCTGCAAGGTCCTCCTCCACCTCGGCCTCGTCTGCGCCCCTGAAAGCCTGTTCCCACCATCCCAGTGCTTTGGTAAGGGGGATGTATTTCTGACTGAACCCTATAGGTGGGAGTTTTGTCCATCATCAATTCATAACTTCTGCAGTTGCACTCATCATGCCCTACCGACTTGTAGAAATTGCAGAACACTTGTTGCGGTGTTTGTACAAACTTCTGCAGCAAATGACAATTATCTACCGTATGTTTCCCTGTTGCGTGACATATAGCGCACCACAACGCAGGCCTCGATTTTATTGGACAAACTTGGAATCATTCCAGGCTTACCCTGTACCAGGAAAACTTGACCATCGTAAAACCTACTTGAAGTTGTTACAGTAGGTAATATTTCCCATATTAATACTTAGTTGACACCTAGTTTGTGAACATAAAGCCACAAGTGCCATGCTTGACCGAACGTCGCTACTACTTCCCCCATCATCATGTTGCAAGTAATAAAAGATCCTCTCATTAATTAGCATAAATTCACATGTGCTTGCATGGCTGGGGGGTGCCATGCCACCCAACCTTAATTATAATTAAGATCAAATGGGTGGCATGCACCTCCCCGAGCCTCACTTCATGACGTTTTTTCAACCCCAATGGGAGCATGTAGATGCTTATTACTTGAATGTATATTTTTATCTTAATTAGTGATTTAAATATACACCATCTTAAGGGGAGACCTTTTAGGGAAAGGTAGAACAAGGAAAGTGGAATGTAAGTAGATGGTGGAGACTTATAACACATTTGGCATTTTCTTTTATCTACATCATACTTATTGAATTTTTGGTCTTCCAACATAATCCTTTATTATGAAGGTATTCTTTAGTAACTAATTATAAGTTAATTTTTTATTTTAATATATTTTGATGACAGTGTGATGCATTACATTAATACATTATAAACAACATTGATTGGATTACGGTGTCGACTGAAAGATGGAAAAAATCAATTGATGGTAACTTATCATGGCATAGTGTGGCTACATTGGTCAATGAAGCTGAACGTGAGAGAGATACCAATATTACAAAGAGGGAAATTGATTCATAAAATGGTTTGAAACATAATCACGTAAGCATATCCCCCAATACTATTTAGTTTTTTTTTTTTAATATTATATTGATTTATATGGTGTGCCTTTTTCTTAATTTGAATAATTTCTAGGTATAAATATTATTACCAATTGAGAAGGAATATTTTATGTGTGTGACATTACACAACTGAAATACTATAAGGCTAAATGGTGTAATGGCCACAAATTTCACATCAAAAATATGGATGAAAAGATAAAAACTTTTAAAAGTGGGATTTTCAAAGTATTTCGAGTTACTAATGTTTCCTCTACAAGCAACACACATCCAGAAGTGTCTAAAAATCGATACTGGTATTTGGAAGATATAATTGAGTGTGATTGTAAATCCTCCAAAACAATTTTGTTGGATGTCAAATGGTAAAAGCTACAAATGAAAGAATGTGATCTTGAAAGAACTTTCGTTGAAGATGCTAATGGATTTACCATGGTTGATATAAGGAATATTGAGATTCCATGTGATTTTAGAAGCTCAAATGGTGACTTCAACTGACACTGCCCCCACCCGCCCCACTCGTGTTACTCTAAATTCCCAAATACCTAATTTGTTCACTATAAATTAGAACGTAGGTGAAATCCTTAGAAATATAAGATATAATTTTGGACAACAAGGGTACAATTCATATTCCAACATAAATGAAGATAAAATGCAATGCTCCAGACATTCTATGTTATACAACATTTCTTTCTAGTGTGCCCTAGAAAAGACAATATAGCTCCTTCCAAATCCTACATAAAGCATTTACCATCTTTAGTTGAGTCTTTTCGATCTTTCTTCACTGGCTCCATTGTTACTTTATGGGACCAATAAGTGACGTGGGCCGAAATGTCCAATTGTTCCCTAGTATTTTTTTTAGAGTGAGAATAATGTTTAACCTATAGCTTACTCTATAATTCAACAATACAAATGAATGGTGGCAATGAAATCTTCAGGGAAGATTCAGTTTTTATGTTATATTAAAGAGAGTTAAAACCTAAACTTAGCTAGATTTGAATATTTTCATAATTTAACACATAGTTCAAAGTTAATATTCTGGGAGATTGCTTGGTTAAAAGAAACACACAAAGCTCCATATCTAGCGCTGAGAAATGTTTTGCTACGTTGAATGATATTAATTGCTATCAATGTGTGCAAAGAGAGAGAAAAATATCCATACTCATTTGAGAATTATGATACTCTTCCAGGTTTAGTGTGGCTCAATAAGTTGAAATCTAAATCAAGGTTGAACGAGGTAACCACAAGAGAATTGCACAGTATTAATCACTATCAATGTGTTCACAGAGAGAAAAATATCCATACTCATTTCATAATTGTGATACTCTTTCAGGTTAAGTGTGGTTCGAGAACCTGAAATCTAAATCAATGTTGCACGAGGTAACCAAAAGAGAACTATAGACAAGTAGAATGGAATTGAACCATTCTTCATCTTTTCGATATTTGTTCTTGTGCAGTGGTTCACAATATGGTCATCTATGTTATACTTTATTTGAAGGTGTTTGTTACTAGTTTTTGGTCGTAGAAGGTGAATTGAGATCTTGACAACTTTGAGAAAATAGCTCCATAAATTAATGCTAATTTGTTATTAAAGCAAGTGCCTTAATAATTTGAGAACTCCTTTGTGACTATGGTTGTCAGATTCCAGTATGTTTTACTAGAATGAAATGTTCATATTCAACGAATATTTATATGTCAAAATGATTCTTGAATTTATGCCTTACAATGTTTCTTCATATTCAATGATTCTTTATATGTCAAAATGATTCTCAAATTTGCAACATCTAGTGCAATTGCTAGTGGCTAACAATGGACTAAATGGACTATGATGCATCTCTTCTATTTAAACATTTGGGAAGATTGATTTATTCACATTTGTGGTGAGGGTGAACCACATTAGATGGTTCCTAATGATGAACCACATTAGCTGATTCCTGATGATGAACTGCATCAGCTGGTTCGAAATGTCTTGCCAATCTCAATTATGCGATTATACCAAAAGAGAATCTCATTATGAATAAAAATTTACAATACAAATATTAAAACTATTATTGTAGTAATAACATGAATTAAATAACAATAATAATTATTATAGTAGTAAAACATTAAACATAATATTTCAAACATATATTTATTTATTTTCCAAAGTAAATAAAACACGGCTAAGCGTTTTCGATGGATTTTCAAATTGTGACTCAAGGAGGAGGGGGAAAGAGAGGGAAATAAATAGTGAAAGTCGGAGAGGGGGGAAAGAGAGGTAGTGAGAGTGACACAAGGAGAGAGAGAGAGAGAAAGGGAGAGAGAATGAGAGAGAGAAAGAAAAGAAAAGAGAGTGAGGTAGAGAGATAGAGGGAGAGATGGAGAGAAAGAGAGAGAAGGAGAGAGGGACGAAGAGAGAGCGAATAAGAGATGAGTGGGAGGGGGGATGAGAGAGGGAGTGAGTGAGAGAGAGTGGGAAAATTAGAGAGGGGGAGGGAGGGGAAGAGTTTGATAAAGGGAGAATAATGTTTAACCTGTAACTGTTAAAGACACACATGGCAAAAGGAGTATGAAAGATAAAACATGAGAGTACGTTTATTATTAACAAATCATATACATTTATAGTACATGGTGTGACTGTTGGGTTCCACGTCCCAAGGTCTCTTGGACTTCCTTAGCCTATTCTGCTTCCACACTAACCCATATAGGATTAGGTGTCCAACATCCCCCCCCCCCCCTTAATCCGAAGGGTTATGTATGAGTCCAAGAAGAGAGCTGTAATATAAAACGTGAAAAAAATGCATGGCAGCACTAGGTTGAATGTGCTCTCTGAAATGTTGGTATAAAGGGTGGTGGTTTAAGGATGACCACCAACACTGGTATGCTTAGTGCAATTCCTAGAACTCTTTCAAAACTGGCAAGAAGCTGAAGTCTTCTGCTAGAGGAAGTGCCCCTATTGTTTTGAAGAGGGAAACCTTCAACCATGAAAGGGAGGTCTCACCTCGCATAAAAGGGAGAAGTTCAACTTGAAAAGGGAAGTCTCAACCTGTGATGGTTTAAGGATGACCACCAACTATGGAATGCTTAATGCAATTCTTGGAACTCTTCCAAAATTGGCAAGAAGATGAAGTCTTCTGCTAGACGAAGTGTCCCCAATTCTATTCCTGGAATTCTTCTGAAACTTACAAGAAGTTGAAGTCTTCTGCTAGAGGAAGTGTCCCAAATTATTTGAAGAGGCATTACCAACTGAAGGCATGCTCAAGGGCATCTTTGTCTCTGCCTACAACTCTGAATCTGGTATGGCAGGTTGCGGCTCAAGCTCGCTTGATGTGGCTTTGAAGCTTGTAGATGACCATCATTCCCCCCCCTATCATATACAAGGTAAGATGATGGAGAAAACTCAACTGCAATACTGTTCAATACTCTTGAATAAGTTCTGACATGTGACTGAAATATCTTCTTGGTTGTTGATGCCCATTGCCAAGAAGCAATCCATCGAAGATGAATATTTGTTCTTGCAGGAGGTTTGTTTCTGAAGCATCTGTTCGAAGAATGGTTGGTTTTATGACAATGCTTACATGGATGAAGATTAAAACAGTGATCTTTTGGATGGCCAACTCGGTCACAGTGTTGGCATTTCATAATCTGTTGTTGTTTCTGTTGCTTTGGAAGAGGGGCAGAATCTGGAACAACTGAAGGTGAACTGTCATGAAGAACAAGTGAAGATGAAATGTCCTCAAGAAATCCAATACTTTGAAATTGGATTGGTTTGGAGTAGTCTGGAATATGAAAGGACATGTCCTTCTCGTATCCAAGACCTGTTTTGTGCTTGTTATGGACAAGCTCTTCCCATGGTCTGATGATTGGTTTGGGAAGTGCAGACTGAAATTCTGCATCTGCATGTGACTTTGCTACTTCCTTGGGCACTGGATTTGAATCAAATTGTTGCTTATGGGAGTCAGAATGATGATGCCATTGCTGTAATTCTTCCTGCTGCAGTTGTGATTCAAGTTGCAGAAACCTTGTCTTTTCATGTGCATTTTGCAGACAAGTTTGAATGTCTCTGAGAATTGATTTATCAATCATAATTGTACTATTGACAGTAGAATGTCTTAAATTTTTTAGTAATTCCAACACTCCATCGTTATCAAGAAACTTGCTAGAGGTACTGAAATCAACTTATGGATTTCCCTTCTCTTCAACATGCTTACTGGTATCCAGTCCACAACTATTTGCATCTTTGTTTTCAACTTTCATGCCTAGACTCTCCCTAGTAGAAGATGAAACTTTCTCATCTCCACTAGAAGTCTGAGAAGATTCAGCTTCCCATGCACTTGCTTCTCTATCTTCCAGAAGAAATGCTGCACTATATACATCTGGACAAGACACACAATCTTTGTTCTTTTCTGCATTTCTAACTGCAATAGCACCTGTATCAGTCATAGCTGATTTGCTCTCAACGCCTAGGGAAGCATCAGACTCTGAAGTTGGAGATGCTTTTCTATCCAAATGGACTAAACCTCCATCAAGTGTACAACTTTTCCCTATAGAGGTTACAAAGATTGTGCTTTGAGAAAGACACCCAACATTTTCTTTTTGCACAGAATTCATGTCTTCGAAATCAAAATTTACATTGGTATTTTCAAACTTGGCACAAGGATATGCCATTGCAACAGAAACATGTTGTCCCCTTACATGTGGACAATAATCCTCTGTTAAACTTGCAGCAATAGTTACAGGTATATATGTTTGGCCTTTAAAACAGACAGTGGTTGCCATCTGTCTTTCCTCAACTGACCGTGACCTTAAATCATTCTCAGTAGACATGCATTCTTTGTTCTCATTTCCTTCCGACAAAAGCAACACATTTGCAGTTGATTCACTAGAAGTTTCTCTATATCTTCCCTGGTTATCTCCATTTGCAGGTATATGTTGTTCTCTTCCCTTTATGATTACAGACGACAAACTAGGTTTTCCAGTAAGCATTCACTCAGGTGATTACTTTGCTGACGATGTTACTTGCATTGTTGAATATTATGATGAAGAACGCATTAGATCAAGATGGTTATCATCCAATGGACACATCACTTTTTTATCACTCTGAAGCTCGAACAGTTCGTAGCCATCACAGTTTTCCAGGCTGGTGATGCGCTTATCCAACTATATCACAATTTTATGACAGATTTTGAGACAAAGATCATTCTACTTAAGCTTGCACTTTTTTCTGTTTTTGTTTCTTGTCAATGCATAGAAAGGGAAGCTGCTATCAGCTACTTAGAGGGAGTAATCGAGAAGCTTCGTGCCACAAGGGATACACGAATTGAGGAACCAATACTATATGTTAGAAGGCAAATAGCTGCATTAAAACTTGAACAAAGTGAACAGAAAGAATGTAAAAAGCTACTAGATGAGGGAAAAAATACACTTGACAGTATGACTGATATAGATCCTTTTGTTTATGCAAACTACCATTGGGTCTCATCTCAGTATCATAAGTTGAGACAAGAATTTGCTAAGTTTTATAAAAGTGCTCTTCTGTTTCTGGCTTATACTCAAGCAATATTGGTTCAAAGCACTCACGATGTTTTAGTACACAATGTTCAACGCGGCAGAAATTAGATGTTGGTCCAGAAATGGCTACACAGGTTCAACTTGCACAAGGGTCTTTGACATCAACAATCCTCTTCAACTATGCCTTCAAATGGTAGACAGTCTCCTAAATGAGGTTACAACAGTGAGGAATAATCTTTTGATTGTCTCTATAATGCTCCAAAATTCGTGGTTATCCTCAGAAAGGGGACACAACCTCTTGAGAAATTATTTTATGACTCAAGCATGTGACACGACTTGCCTGTAGCTTTGTATTACCTCCTACAGCGCATATGCTCCCTCCTCTAAATAATATGCAGCCCAAAATTTATTTGATAGGCCTGGTTAAGCTTCTGAGTGTGCTCCATGACCATTATCCTCAGTTTCACAACCAATATGTAGTCCCAAGGAACCAGGGAACTCGTCCATGCAATTAAATAAGGAATAGTTGTAACTGGGTGTTCGAGTTTCCTTCTAGAAGATGAGCCTCGAGCCTGAGCCACACGCTTCCTTCATAGCTACAACATTATACGCAGCCAATGGTGTACAAGTCCAACAATCCCACCAATTTAGTTCTCCTCTGCAAATGTTGATCTCTGTTTGGAAATGGCTCCACGCAGTAGGATAGCAAGGAATGGCTTAGTTTTATGTTGGTGTACCTTCAAACGCATCAGCAATCCTAAGGAATGGCCTGCGGCCTCTGTGAAGACAAGTTTCTACTGGTATCAATTGCTTTTCCTATAATTCCTCGGATGTGGCCTTTGCTCCATATGATCCTTAATGGAGGCAGATGCGTAAGGTATTTGTTTTAAAGTGGCTGAGGTCTAGACACATTTATCCCTTTAGATAGAAGTTGAAGCAAAGATTTTAAACGTACAATAGGATTTTCAATGCACCAAACATTTGCAGGAACTTCGCATGTCAACGGAGCACTATGCAGAGTCACCGCTCATCTACTTCCTGCTCAACCTTCCTTGCTAGCGTTGTTGATGGCTGCTCTCTTAGTCTCTCTTAGTCGAAAAACCGCTCCAACCAGTGATTCAGTGCATATTCAATGTAAAACTCACAACATATAACCAAATGCAAACTTCAACCTCCATTGGAAACGTGTCATATCAATATGCTTGCTTTAACCACAAGAAAGAAGCTCTCCTACCTTACATTCAATTTAGGCTTACCAACCATAAGGTGAACGGTCACTAACAGAGTGCGAGGCTAGCAAAGGGATAGGTATGAATAATGGTAGGTTAAAGAGAAAGAAATAATACATGTCATACATGCATAACTCATACCCACAACTCTTTAAATAATGTAAGCTTTTCGACAACTACACTGGAGCTATGGGAAACCGATACGACATACAAACAATGCACAAAGAATATTAACCGCAACATATGAATCAATGCATGAACCAGCGTATGAACCAACACATATATGAATTACGCGCACAAAGAATTACTCACAGAAAATTACTCAGAGAATAAATCACCCATCTCTGGGGATGCATACACGGTCAACTGTCATTGTTTCGTAACCAATGCATGAATTTAATAGAGCAGAGGAAATGCTTCTTACACAGAGTAGAAATGGTAGAACTGACATGCATAGAGAGGTCAAGCCACAAAATGAAACAAGTGGCTCCAAATGGAGCAGGGCACGAGAGCGCCCACTCTGATACCATGTTAAACACACACATGGCAGAAGGAGTATGAAAGATAAAACATGAGAGTACGTTTATTATTAACAAATCATATACATTTATAGTACATGGTGTGACCCTTGGGTTCCACATCCCAAGGTCTCTTGGACTTCATTAGTCTATTCCGCTTCCACACTAACCCATAGAGGATTAGGTGTCCAACAATAACTTACTCTATTATTCAGGAATACAAATGAATGGTGTGAGTGAAATCTTTACAAAATATTCAACTTTTATATTATATTAAAGAGAGTTAAAACCTAAACTTAACTAGATTTGAATATTTTCATAATTTAACAGATATTGTAAAGTTAATATACTAGGAGAGTGCTTAATTAAAAGAAACACAGGAAGTTCCATATCTAGCACTGAGAATGTTTTGCTAGAACTGTATTAATCACTATCAATGTGTGGATAGAGAGAGAAAAATATCCATACTCATTTGATATTTGTGATACTCTTTCAGGGTTAGTGTGGCTCAATAAGTTGAAACCTAAATCAAGGATTCATGAGGTAACCACAAGATAACTGCAGACAAGTAGAATGGAATTGAACAATTCTTTATCTTTTCAATATTTGTTTTTGTGCAGTGGTTCACAATATGGCCATCTATGTTATACTTTATTTGAAGGTGTCTCTTACTGGTGTGTGGTTGTAGAAGGTGAAGTTGAGATCTTTGACAACTTTGAGAAAATATCTCCATAAATTAACGTAATTGGTTATCAAAGTGAGTGCCTTAAGAAGTTAAGAACTCCTTTGTGACTATGGTTGTCAGATTCTAGTAAGTTTTAGTAGAATGAATTGTTCATATTCACCGATTGGGTTGAAGCCTATGTCGGTCCACAAAAGTTGAAGAACAACATTTTATTCGACTCAGTGCTTGAGAATGTGTTAAAATGTAGTTATTACGCCTGATAATTTGTGAACTCAATACGAACTCAATACTATAAAGAAGAGACAACGATTGGTAATGCTTCTAGTCTAGACAAGCATGGTTGACTCAAGCATTGTAAATGGTGTGAGTGTGCGACGTTGACTAAGGAGATGAAATTTGTTGTGCATTCTTATATATTGACCCTTCATACTTTGTTGTTTTTCCAAATATGGAAGACTGCACAATGGTAGTTGGAATACCATAGTGATTAACATGGGTCTTGAATAAATTTGTATTCCTCTTCAAAGATTGTCGAGATATTCTCTTTAAAAACTATATGCATTTTAATTGAGATGCAATATGTGGCTTTTCATTTCATTTCATGATTGGGAAGGAAATCATGCTTTCCCACAATCAACTCGCATGCTTTCAAGGATTCCATTCCTTTTCTGTATTTTAGAGCTTGTTTCTAGATTAGTCATGCCGAAGACAAAGCTTCTTAAGTTTTCACATGAGATTCCTATAAGGAAGATTACAACAGAGGAGATACAAAACATTCCTGATGTTTGTTGGGAGTTAGATACTGCAGCAGTTGGTCTTGTATTTAAAGTAATCACAAAATCTAAAAAAAAGGGCACAAAAAAAAAAAATAACACATGCTAAAAGAATACAACAACTACAAATACAACAACATATATATATAATAAAAAATAAAAATCTAAATATATATACATGTATAAAATATTTAAAGAAAAAATAAAAATAAAAAACAACGAACTAAAAAAATATCAAAAACCAAATAAAAATAACATTATAGAACCAAAAAAATCCAAAAAAACAAATGAACCAGAAAACCAAACACCACAAAAAACAACAAGAAAAATCCAAAAAAAAACCGATGGAAAACACCACACAAGAAAATCAAGAAAAAACAAAAACCGATAATGAGCCTACCATTACAATGAAGCAAAAATTCTCAGAAAAAGCAAGGACACAAAATAAAAAAAAGCTCAAAAGCTTGCAGTTATAACAAATATTCATAAAGCCATGTAAATTTCTTTTTACTATTAAAATACTATTAACCTGCCATGATGAATTGCATATTCCTAACCTTAATTCGAGTGATCAAATTACATAAATATTGAATATACAAATGGATAAAGTTTGCGGTGGTATTGCTACGGTTGACATTTATGTTTACTGTCAGGCCATTATGGTTCTAAATACGTTCACCCACACCATCATGCATCGAGCTTTACCACCCACCAGACTTCTGTCATTTAATTACTCTGCCATGCCGATTTAATGGCAACGCAGGTGAGACAGGACTCCTCGGGATTCTCCAGCTCTACGTTGGTTCGGTTGACGCACGGCTGGAGTCACTGCGGGCGGCTTTTCATGCTCTTACGCAGGGTCTGAGGGTCATTTGCTACCCTTTGCTTTGGCGCTCTGCCTACCTCTTAGCTCCGCCTGAGGATAACTCGTTCTGGGGTTTGCTCGCGTGATGCATTCAGCATGTTGCAGCGGCGAACGAGGGTTTCTTGACGAGGGACGATATCAATTCCAACCAGTTGACAGGTGAGAGAATGGTTGTTCGATGGCTACTTTGCT
>APFE030678191.1:6538-26905 GCA_000404065.3 Pinus taeda
ACCCCAAATCTTAATTCTTTAATGATCCTGAAATGATTGCCATAAACAACACTATATCTACCCTCACATGAGATATATTTGATGAGTTGGTAGCCTACCTCACTCCATGGGTATGGTAGATTGTCCCTCCTTACTCCGTTTTTGTCCTCAGTGGGTTGTTCACCTTCTAAGAAGAATTTCCTTTTTGCCACTTGACTGTCTCCTTTGTCTTATTTTCTCCATGGAATTCCTAGGGGAAGTGTGGTGACCCTGCTAATGAGCTCTAGGGTGAGATATAAAGTGAGGCCTCTTACTAAAACAGTGGCACGAATTCTGTTGTGTGGAGTGAAGGAGTGAGCAAATTCTTGAGCCAGTTCATCATCATACCCTGTGAATTTTTCGAAAAACCCCATATAGTTGTGTCTTATAAAGATTTCAAGCCCCTGGGGGTGTTTTTATATTCTCACAGTGTTTGTGGACTCTCTCCTATTAAACCCTCCTGTCATCTTGCTGGTGAAACTTGAGGAGAAAATGAGAGGGTTGACACAAATTTTGTAAATGGAGGAGCAAAACAGAGTTGATTGTGTATGTAATTCACTAGTCACAGTTGCCAACTTCAATAGATTTTATAATATCTCTGGTTCATTTGCTTGAAAATGGGAGTGAAATTTTAGAGCCTACCTCTTTAGAATGGTTGCAGTGGACAATTCCCATGCTATCCCCTCTTGAATCCTTCTCTACCTATCTTGTAGACTATCTCTATGTATCCTATAGACTGTATCCTATAGACTATCTCTGTGTATCTTGTAGATTGTATCCTGTAGACTGTATCCTGTGGGAGTTCCTGCGCATGCGCCTGTAGGAATTCCTGTGCAGAACTATGGATCTTTGCTTCCAGTTGTTGGCTTGGATTATGAGAGTGACTTGAGTGAGGTAGTTTCGAGGAGGTGAAATGCATGAGAACAATGTTCTGTTTCCATTTATGGTGTTTCAGGGTGAGGTGGTGTGCTGGTAGCAAAGGTACGTTGCCATTTTTGGACCATTGGTCCCCACTAACACCTCATCATTTCCCACTTCTCTTAATTGGCTCCCACCTCGAAGATCTGTAGTTTAACTACTTTTTTTTCTACTCCTCCTCTATCTTTGAGTTGATTGCAACCATGTGTGAGAGGACATCTGGTTCTACATGTGTTGACTGGACGAAGGTGGCAAAGTTAACTGGCCACCTTTTCACTTATAAACCAACTATGTTGTAACCCTTGCAACTTTTACTACATGATGCATACTTACCTGTGGTTTCGATGCCATGTTGTAGTTGTCGAAGATTAGAGGTGTTGCATTGTTTAGTTGTTGCATGCCATTATTCTTCCTCCTCTTGCTATTTGCTAATGGTTTCTTGGCTTTTGCAGGTATGTGTGGCTAAAGATTTGATGCTGCTACTATTGTGGAGCTCCTGGATCATCCTAGTGAAGACCTATTGTTGGTGATTGGTTTTCTATGGGATAGGATGCTATAGGATTTTCTACAGGATGTCCTATAGTTGCTTCTCCCTCAGAATTCTTTAATCATGTTGCTAGCTGGGGTTGTGAGGATGGTTTAATGAATGGAAGCAAGGAGTAGGAGTGTGTGTAGAGAAAAGGACCCTCAGGTAATGCTCTTACTCCTCTTTGTTTCCCCCCCCTTTTTTTTTAATGACTGGCAAAAACTGTTGAAACTGATCTTTTTTTTTTGAATGGTGAGTGTAGGGATTATGATGGTGGATGAGGTGAGGTGTTAGATCATGCATAGGGTGAATTTAGGGACCTAAAAAACCTATCATGTGCCCTCATATTGCTTCATGTAGTTTTTTCGGGGAACTGTAATTCCTTCAGGATCATCCTATAGAAAAAACAGTCTTCGCATAAATCGAAGAAATGGAGTGGAAAAATGATAGAAATGATGGAGGGATGCATGGTAAGGAGTGGAGGAGATGAATATGTGTGAGGCAGGGTTCCCTTTGGATCCTCTTTTTTCTCCTTGACTATCTTTCTTTCCCACCTGCAAATAACAATTATATATTTTTCTCTCTCTCTTTTTTTTAAAACAACTAGGCTTCCTCAGAGAGGTTTTCACCTTAGCTGTTTTCCCTAGGTGCCTCAAGGAAGGTTTTCACCCAGGGATCTTCTTACTCCTTTTTTTTCTCCTTTTTTTTTTTTAATCATTGGGCTACCTCATGAGGTTTTCAACCCAAAGATGGGACTCATGCGCCTCATGGAGGTTTTCACTTGAGTCCTTATTATTTTTTCTATTTTTTCTTTTTTAGTGACCTAACGAGGGAGGAGCTGGAACTTGCTCCACCATCATCATTGTTTTATTAATATTGTCAATGAACTCTTGTTTTGATAAATGTCTCTTGTACATTTTCAATTGGTGCCCATTAACAAGCATAGGAATGGCATCTTCATCTATAGTTCTGATTTGCATTGAACCATTATCATGGCATCTTTCCACAACATAAGGTCTGAGCCATCTTGTCCTTAGCTTGGCCTTGAATTATTTATACCTATAATCATATAACATTGCCCAATCGCCCTCCTGAAATCGCTTCTCCTTAATATTTTTATCATGTCATATCTTCCTCTAAAGTTAAACTATCTTTGTATGTAGGAGAGCTTACGTTCTGAATTCATCCAAGCCATTCAATTGGAACAATCTCTTTTTTTGTGCATGACTAAGATCTAAATCTAGTTGTGCTACCATCGTGTTATATTCAAACTCAACGGACAGCAAGGTCTTTTTCCCATAGACCGGATCATAGGGTGTAAATCTAGTGGTGGTCTTCCATGTGGTATTATAGGCCTAGGTTGCCTCAACTAGTCTTTCTGCCCAATCCTTCTTGTTGCTGCTCACTACCTTAGTTAAGATGACCTCCAGTGCCCTATTGGTCACCTCCACTTGCCCATTAGCTTATGGATGATAGGGAATGGAGGTCCTGCGCTTGATTTTGTGATGGCTGAGCAGTTCTTCATTCATGTTGGAGGTAAACTGGCTGCCTTGGTCTGTGACTAGCTCTCTAGGGTACCCAAATTTATAGAATAAATTCTCCCTTAGGAACTCAACCGCCTTCTCTTTTGGTGTTGCCTCAATTGCCTTGGTTTTAGCCCACTTAGTCAAATAATAAGTGCACACAATAATATACTGTTTTTTCTTTCAAGGAGGGTTGATAGGCCCAATGAAGTCCATGCCCCACCTGTCAAATGGCTCGAAAGTCACTTGAGGTTGTAGGGGCATTTCAACTCTTGGAGTAGGCTTTCCCATCCTCTGGGACTGATCACGCTGACTAGTGTACTTTTTTACATCCTGATGAAGAGTGGGCCAGTAACAACCTTCTTGTAACACTTTGAATGATGTTCTATTTGTTGCAAAGTGACCTACGCAAGACTGATCATGATAGGTCAAAATTATTTCAAAAAGTTCCACTTCACTTACACACCTTCTCAATATTTGATCTAGGCTAAGTTTGAAAAGATTTCCCACAATCCAGGTGAAGGGGGCGCTTTACTGATTATCTTGCTCTTTTCTTTGGAGGGAAAGTTTGCTAGGAATTGTGCTAATACCAAATAGTTTGCTATATCAGAAAACCATGAAGAGAGAATTGAAATAGCAAACAAATTCTCATTTGGTAATTGGTCATCCACCATTCCTTCTTCACCTGTAGGCATATTTACCCAAGATAAAAATTTCGCAACAACATTTTCATTACGAGGCTTATGAACAATGGTTAGGTCAAACTGCTGTAATAAAAGCAACCATATTATAATTAGAGAATTCTAATATGGTTTGTTCATTAAATATTTGATTTCAACATGGTCAGTATGCATAAATGTTTGATAGAATGTAATGTAATTCCTAAATTTCTTTAATGAATGCACAACAGCTAGGAGTTCCTTTTCGATCACTGTATAATTTAGCTCAAACTTTGATAAGTTCTTACTAATATAATAGATGGCATAAGGCAATGTTTCCTCTACTTGACCTAGGGTTGCTCCTCTGGCTTTGTGAGAGGCATCATCATGAATATGAAAGGGAAGGGCCCAGTTTGGGCCGTCGAGAATTGGTGCAGTGGTTAACTTACCCTTTAGAATGTCTAAGGCCTCTTGAGAGCTTTTTGACCATATAAACTCAAAATCTTTAGTCTACAATCCAAATAAAGGAGAGGCCAATTTTCTGAAGTCCTTTATGAACCTTTCGTAGCATCCAGCTATCCCTAAGAAACTTCTGAAATCTCTTTGCTTTTGACGAGGTGGGACCTTTTGGATGATGGCTATTTTGTTCGAGTCCACCTGCAGTCATTAAGAATTCACATTTTCAGGATTGAGAGAAAGGTTCATTTCAATGCATTTGTGTAGTACTTTGCTTAGGTTAATCAAGGCTTCTTGAAAATCACAACCATAAGGTGTAAAATCATCAATATAAATTTCCACCGCATCATGGATTAATTCGGCGAAAGTACTCAAGACTGCTCTCTGGAAAGTGTTAGGAGCATTGCATAGGCCAAAAGGAAGGACCCTATAGGAAAAAGTACCACAAGGATAGGTGAATGTGGTCTTATCCTGGTCTTCTAGGCAGATTTGGATTTGCTTGTACCCACTAAATACATCTAGGAAAGAAAAAACCTTTTCCCTGCTAGGTCATCTAGCACTAGGTGAATGAAGGGTAGAGGAAAATGATCCTTCTTTGTGGATTTTTTCAACTCCTTGTAATCGACACAGATCCTCCACTTACCATTTTCCTTGGGAACTAACACTAAAGGGGAGACCCACTCATTATCGAAGATAGGGTAAATGAATCCTTCATCTAGCACTTTTTGCAGTTCTTCTTTGACTATACCTTTAAGAGCTGGATTCATCCTCCTTTGTGGTTGTTAGACTAGCTTGCAACCTTCTTTGATTTATGTGTGGTGAGTACACACTAAGGGTCGTACTGCCTTCGTTTACTTGTAACTCCAAGCGAAGGCTTCTAGGTTTTCCTTTAAAATTTTGCATAGCTTCTCCTCTTCGAGAGCATAAAGAGATGGATTAATTTTCAAGGTTTTCTCTGGGCCGAATTCTATGGTTTTGGCACGGAGTGGGTTGGAATCAGCCAAGCATAATTAAATTGGGTGATTGTTCTGGGTTTCCCTTACTTCTTCTTCTAATGGTAATGAACTAGGAGTTGGACTTTGGAGTAGGTATTCAATCAAGTGATCTTCATCTTGTTGTCCTCCTCCCATGGTTGCCTCCAAAGCATAAAGTTGGGTAGAAAAAACCTCATCTTCTTTCTCCTCCAACCATAAAGGTAAATCATGCTCTAAAGATGGTTGAGTAGGAGAGTATTGGACTAACTTCTTAGACATATGCCTATTCTTGATGGCCATATTCCCAACCCTGCAACTAATGTAAGCATCGGATGTGGCCAACCATGGCCTCCCAAGGATGAGAGGATAACCAGTAAGCTTAGCCTTAGGCTGGAGAACTAGGAAATCTGTAGGGTATTCCCAAGAGTCAATGGAGACCATCACATCCTCAAAAATTCCCTGAGGGGTTACTATGGAACGGTCTGCAAGTTGTAGAATTATTGTGGTCTTCTTCAATGACCTTTGGAGGTTGAGCTTTAGCATTGTGTCCTTGGTCATCACATTAATGGTAGCCCCATGATCGATCAGAGTGTGTGGGACAATGGTGCCATTGATGTGCACATCTACTACAAGGCTTCCAGGGTCCAAATATTTTGGACATATTACCTGCCCCAGCATTAAGTCAGACCACTGCCCAATGACATTAATGATAGGGGAATCCCTTTTTTTCCTCCCTCGATGCTTGAAGCATTTCTCCTTAATCAACTTAATGTAAATGGGAACATATTTTATTGCCTAGAGAAGGGGGATCTTTACACATAGATTTTTCAATTCTCCCAAAAGTTCAGTTTCTTCTGGGTAGGCTGGAGTGGTTGGGCTAATCTCTCAGGAAAGAGTGGATTTACTTTAAGGTTTCTTTCCTCTCTTTCTTCCTCAACCTCCCTAGGTAGAGGCGGAGGTTGGTTATCTAGGAGAACTCTCCCAGATCTCAGGTTAATATCCTAGATTTCCATAGCTAAAGCTGGATATGATGTCTCTCCATTGTATACTTGTTGAGCCTACCTATTGTTCAGGTTTGGATTTGGTTGGGTAGGCATCTAGGGTTTCTTGGGTGGAGCAGAGTGTAAGAGTCGTGGTTGGGAAGGTGGTGGAGGCAATATAGCTGGAGCATTGTTGTGTTGGGGCCTCCACCCTTGGACTGGTGTATTCCACCAAGGTTGTGGCAGAGCGTAAGGTTGAAATGATTGGATGGCTGGCTGGGAATGATACTAAGATGCATAGGACCAAGGAGGGGGAGTACACCAGGAAGGATGAGCCTGGGGTCCCTAAGAAGGTATACCTATGGTTTGGTTGGGGGTTTTAATATGCAGGGGATGACCCTTGCATGCCCTGCATGTATGGTCTAGGCCCAAGAGGTCTCCTTTGGTTAATGTAGAAAAGTTGCTCAGTGATCCCTTCAGCTCCTTGATATACATCTTTGAGTCTAGGTAAAGAAGGGCACTTATCTGTGGAGTGGTTTTCTTCATAGACCAAGCAAATTTCAATACAGTTCAGTGGACATTCATTCCTAGGATGCCTCCTGATGCATCTAGGACAAAAGATGGCCAAGGCTCTCTTTTCTTCCTCTTGCTTCCTTTTAATTTTCATGGTATCCCATTGCACTAAAAGGGTTTTTAGCATCTCACTTTTGAAATCTTCCAGTGTATTTACAATTGCCTACCCCTACCCTTTTTCCTGGTTGCCCTAGAATGGTTTGTAAAGATAGTTTTGATATCCTCATAGGGTAATTGGTAGATATCTCCTCTTGCTAACAAATGTAAGGTATCTAGAAGATTTTCTCTTACTCCGCTAAGCAGGACCGGCTTTAGTGACTCAGGGTCAAATGTGCACCTAACCCTTTTGTAACTGAGTTGGAATCTTTCTTCGTAGTCTTCTAAGGATTCATCCTGGCCTATGGTCATCCTAAAAATTTCTTCTTCAATATCCTTTGACCTACAGTAGTCCCAATATTTGTTGTTAAAGGCATGTTGCATTTGAGCCCAAGTTGTGATGCTATCTCTAGGTAAGCCCATGAACCAGTGCAATGCTGCATCCTTGAGGGTAGATGGAAATAGTTTTAACTTTTGGTCATCATTTGTATAGTCATAGGTTCGTCATATAACAAAAAACTAAATTAGGAAAGTGTATGGGTCCTCTATGGTCAGGCCATGGAAATGAGGTAGGGCAGAGGGGCTTAGATTTTTCATCTTAGTGTCCTCATTGGTTTCCCTGATGGGGAAGGCACCCTCAACTCTCTCTCTATTCCCACTATCATTTTGGTTTTCAGTCATTGGTTCAATAGGAATGGGTTTTTCTTCTTCTTCTTTCCCTATAGGTTCTTCAAATATGTCAGTTTACTCACCTAAAGGTTCCTCTAGTTCACAGCCACCAAAGAAGAGAGAAGGTTGTCTGTTGCATGCAATGGGGGTATTTGGAAAACAATTTCCTAAGTTGTCCCTATTCCTACGAGGCATGAAAGGAAATGTTTTGGGTTCGTTTTGTAATTTTTTAAATTGGGAAGTACTTGCAGAAATGAAATTGATGATTGAATGAAAATCACTGACAAGATGAAAACGCTACTTGTTGAATTGAAATCCTACTTGGAGAATGGAAAGGAAAGCAGATAATGGACAATGAAAGAAAGGAAGCAACTAGATTACTTTTGCAAAAATAAACTAACAAAAGAATATTAAAGACAAGAAATAGAAGAAAAGAAAGCAGTAATCACATTCTACTCAGACACCTCCCCAATAATGGCACCAAGAAGTGATGAGCGCCAGTATTGTAGCAAGGATGTTGCAACTCCTGGGCTACTAGCTTTACTTATCAACCCATGGTTCGTACAAACTTGGAGGTGATAGTGTTGTATGCACAAGTAAAAGTGAAGGTCCTGCCTGTTGTCACTGTTCATTCGACGAGAGACCCAAGGGGTTCCAAGCCAGACTTCTATAGAGTTAGAAGAAGCTTGATTCTTGATGGAAGAAGAGAAAATCTACTCTAAGAGAGCTACTCTACTGTAGTAATGAATAAAACAACATGTAACGCTAAATCACACCATATATTAATTAACCAATTAAACAACTATGTTAAGCAGAATTACTAAATCAACACTAAACAAATGATATTATCTAAGCTGCAGAAGTGTAGAGCATCAAACCATACTAGTATGTAAGCAAAAGTCTAAACAATCTATTTTCACTTTTTTGGGTTTTCTAGGCAAAATCAAGTATGCAAATTAATTGTTCTTGTGGATGTGACAAGTGAATGGAAGGTGATGGAGGATGGCTAGAAGGTTTATGAAGTGATTGGATGGTGTGGAAGGGTCCTAGGAGGCTTCATGTGACTTACTAGAGGTTTCCCATCAATTCGGCCTCAAAACAAGTCGTTTCAGGAAAACCTACACGATGTACTAGAAACCTTCATGATGATCCTGTAGGAATTACAGGAAACCTACAGGATACAACCAAGAGAAAATTGTGAGGTGTTGGAGGTGTTGGGAAGCTTGGGAAAGGTGTATGATGAGTAGAATGGGGTGATACAAGGTCTATGAGCACTCGGGAGTCAATATCCAAGATAAGAGATGGCTAGATTCGCTCAATGTAACTAGGGGAATTTCAATGAAGAATGATAAAAAGAACTAGTGAGGGTGATGGTGGAACAAGAGATGGCTAAGGTGGATGAAGTGGAAGGTGGCTGCTGGTGATGAAGTTCCGGTCTCTTCCTGAAGTACCTTCTTTGCTTAAAACATGTGTGTCTTCCAACAGATATGCACCAAGATGCATTTTCATAAACCAGAAAAGCATGAATCAATTACCTATATTATGCATGAAGAAAGTTGTTGAAGGGAATGAAAGAATGAGTTATATCTTATTGCAAAAAGGAGATGGAAAACGATGACAATGAGATCTTCCTTGCAACATGAACCATATATTGAATCAAATACAACAAACTCCAGAGCTTGACATGCAAGAACTAAAAATTGTGTTCTTGGGGCTGCTGAAGGGTCCCTTCCTCAAGTCATGGTTCTAGAGGGAGGAAGTGAGGTCGAGACACCTGTTGAAACCCTTATGGTGATCCTTTTTCTCCTTGCTAACCTGCTACATGAAAGAAGGCACAAATGGAAGAAAACTATCACACATCTAATCTAATCTACACTGTTGTAATGGAAATGCATCTACTAAGCAAATGAACAATTAAACTATGAATCTATACTAGCATACATGTACAATAAAGAGGAGACTTGGTTGCTAGGGTTGGTCTCTAACCCAAGAGCTTCATACATGGGAGCAAAATACATGGGAGCCACTCATGCACGCAAGGAAGCAATTTGGTTGCAGTGTTCAAGTATGGGGTTGGTACAAGGAGCTATAAAGAGAGACTGTGATAGCCAAAGTGAAATTTTCTTGGCAAAGAACCCTGCTTACCATTCAAAGACAAAGCACATTGATGTTCAGTATCACTTTGTGAGGGTTATGATAGAAGACAAAAATGTGTTGCTGGTAAAGGTGGACACTTTGAAGAATACTGTAGATACATTGAGAAAATATGTGAGCTCTGAGAACTTCTCTTGGTGTAGACAAATAAAGTAGAAGATTGTTGAGAGAAAGCAAGTTGAGTTAGTTGAACTCTACTTACTACAATCATCACTCTTCTTGCATGCTGTTAATATTGTTCATTTGGTGAATGGTCCATACTGTCTTTTCAAGAAAATAATAATCCTCCAAGATTTTTGTTCCAAGATGGATATGACTTTTCTGTAAGGAGTCCTTATGATCTTGGAAAGAAACTAAGAAACTTCCAAGACTTTTGGTACAATATGGGTATGATTGTTAATACTAATAAAATAAATCTAATGATAATTAAATTTTAAAATATCACATATGATACCATTTCATACATTTACAACAACAACTTGGAAGAAGTGCTTTCCCACAAATATCTCTAAGTCGATGTTCATCACAAACTCAACTATAATTATGTCATTCAGAAAATGATTAATGGATGGTGGAAATTTTATTCTGGATTTGAAAACAATTGTAAATTAGTATATGTTTGGCTATGATATTTAAAACAAAAAAAACTCCTCTCATATTATTTTATATGGATGTTGGAGATATTTCATATCAAGAGAGTTGTGGAGAAATATGGAATAGACACAAAAGCAATTTATAACCTATACTTTCAAAATTAAATGAAATATACCCCATCCTATCCTCGCCATATAAGAAATCTTATTTCCCATCGAGAACATGGCTATGAATATATATCAAAAACAGAAGAAGTGATTAAACAAACATGGAAGACAACAAGCTTCTTAAAATAGCTTCAATATCTAGTCAAAACCACCTTTTTCTTAAGAAAGGATTGCATAAGGATGCCTAACCTTACCTAGACCATTCAAGGATAAATGAAAAGATCGTTTTGAATAATAATGATAAAACTAAATATTATTTCCTCAAAGATTAATGATAAATTGTGTTAAGATAAAGGGTTATAGGGAGAAAGGAAATTAAGTTATCATGAGGAGGTTATCAACCCAAATTTGGAAAATTAAAAGTATCTCTTTGTTTGAAGTAGAGTAAAGATAAAAATAAGCATTACTAAAATAAGAAAAAATTCTCATGAGCTCAATAGTGAAACTAGGATAAATTCCCAAAACCCCTTGGGATGAAGAGCCTCTCACCTTTCCTCAAATGAGTTGTCCATGACATGACAAGAACGGGGCATATGATCGCCATACCACCATGTATCCTTGGTTAATGATAGGGCCCTAACCTATCACCAAGGCCATTATCATGTTTTGAATTCCCCAATACAAAGGATTATTATACTCATTGTTTTCATAATGCGATTTCAGACTAGTTTTAGTATCAATTTAAGTTTTTCTCTATTCACTCCACTCTCGGACAAGTGCTCTTCTTAGATTATTGTTTAAATCTTTGTGTTTTTGGATTTTTTGTTTCTTGTCTACTCTTTATTTTTCATATCCCCAAGGCCTACTAGATTTGATTCACCTTCTTCATACCGGTTCTTTGCTTTGGCTCTATTTCTATATTTTGACTACCGGGCCCTAAACAAATTTCTTTCCATTCAAATTTCATTTTCTCTTTCCATTTTGTCAAACCTAAACCTTTTAGTCTTAGATCATTATTGTTCTCTTGCTCTAGTTACCAAATTCACATCCATATTTGGGCCTTCAAATTCTTATATCTTCCATTTGGCAATGTTCTTTGAATTGGATTCATAGATAGTTTTTTGGCTCTTTCTTATCATTCCATGCTAGCACACTTGCGGTAGAAGGGACACATCTTATTTCAAGGAACAAGGAGGCTCTCACACCCAACAGAGGATGAAGAGTTCTACACAACGTATAGGGAAAATACTCCTTAGGCCATCCAAGAATAAAATACATGGGAAGATTGGAACTCATTGGAAAAAGAGGACGGTTAATAGAATTGGAGGTGTTGGGAAGATTGTTGACTAGGTGTGTGACACGAGACGCACTTAAGGGTGCTACAATCAATACATGTACATTGTTGCTATCTACTAGCAATTAAATATCCTTATTGGTTAAACTCTCCTTATTGAAATGACGCCAAGGAGGAAATCCTTTTAATGTTTGATGGGTTGCAACTAATAATGAGGAACTTGGATCAATGGATTGGTCAAATTGGTGTTCATTTGGGAATCCCCCTAGGCTAAAGTTGCTCCTTGGAAATGACGAGGAATTTATATATGTGGACACCTCTAATTCCCCCAAGTCTAAATGATGGGTTCTTGTTAGTCTAGTGCTTTTAGTTGTTCAAGTTAAATTATGTTTTTCTATTTAAATTATAGTTGAGGTGGCTCAATTATCCAATTTATTCTTTCATTGTTTTTATGAAGTTGATCAAACTCTATCTGTATATAATTCCAAAATTGTGGTTATTTCACTTTTCTAGTTTCGCCCGTCATAGACTAGGATAAACATCCAATTCCTCTAATATTTTTTTTTTTGAAATATGAAATAGAAATATTTACTTTACCAAAAAAAATGGGTTGTCACCATTGTGACACTTCGAGGGTTGAAAATGAAATGCACTCTCTCATTTATTATCAAATATATATTGAGATTAGATTGAAGTTTTCAATATACTTTTTTCACTTCTGACCTTCTTGGCCTTTAAAATCAATGAATTTATGGCAATCTTGGAATGATTCTCTTAATTCTTTTCAAGCATATAAATAATATCATGAGGAATTCCAAGTAATTTCCTACAATCTTAATGTATAAACCATTTTTGGTTTTAGTGAATGTTAATCATCATAATTATTAAAATTATTTATTTTTCTTTTATAATGGATTAAAAATTGAGTAATTATCACTTTAATATTTAACCTTAAAATTAAATTTGTTTGTATTTTTATAATGAATCTAAAACCTCTGAGATATATGTTCTTTGTTTATGTATTCCATGTCTAATATTAGAATTGTTATAAGTTGTTTCTTTGTGTATTCATATTATAACTTTTGTTGTATAAGGTTTATATAGACTTACTATTTGGTATTATAATTATTAAATTTAATTAAAAGAAATATTTTTATTTATTTAATTTGAATAGTATATAAAATTAATTTAGTTGAGATATGGTCCACTAAGCTTTGGATCAACCGTGAATCAGTATTTCATCATCAACTAAAGTACCCTGTGGGTGTTATGCTACAAAAGAAATAAAATAAAAAATTAGTTGAGACATGACTTAACAGAAAGATATGTCAATGTCTACAATAATTAAAATATATATCAAAATTGTTTGTTTGGAGGTACAATGGATTAATGTATTTATGTTATTTGTATATTTCAATTATTATCGATTTATTATTTATGTTAGAAATATAATTGTAATTTCTGTTTGTATTTATGTAATTTATTTGTGAATTAGTCTTAACTCAATTCATTGGAAGGAATTATCGTTCGTTTTTTTAAGCTAGGCAATAAATTTGTATTAATGGGTAACATGAAATAGTTTTGTTGTGCTTATTGTCCCGTCACAAGGGAAACTAGACCAAAACCATAATATTATATATTTTTTCAAACAAAAGGTATGAAATTGATAAATAAGTCTACTATAGAGTAACTTCCATACATATTATGGATTATCATCGACTATAGCTATCCAGTGGTGGAATCCATCTAGATTACGACATTCTGAGCATGTATCCTCTTCAGAGTATGTGAATTTCAGATTGGAAATATTCCTTGTCATTGTTGTTAGTTTGATGTCCATCTTTCTAATTTTCTTCTACATCTCATCCATGCATAGAAAAATCTCTAGTTTCTCCTTTTACTTTGTCGCCAATGCCTTGCCCATTATGACTTTTAGTTACTAGTTGATATCCACCATTTTCATGTATTCAGTATTCCTTGATCTTGTACTACATGTATTTGACGTCTAATTGTCAATATTCTCCAAGACCTCCTCATTTACATTGAATTGATGTTCAATTATAGCTTCCCTCTCACTATCCTCAATTTCCCTTTGGATCCATGGATGGCTATTGCTGTCATTAATATATATTGAATGTTATGTTGTTGATTTTTCTTGGAAGATTGATGGACCCCTTCTATTGTGACGACCTCTTCTGTCATGAGAACCCCATCCTTGGGGCATGCTGAACTTCGAGAAAACAATGAAGGGAGAAATGAGGAAAAAAAATAAAATTCTATATATCTCTTCATAGGACCAAATTCAAAAGGGATAACCATGGGGTATCATAAGAATTGAGAACCTAGAAAATGATTTTATTATTATATTCATAAATTTCCCATTATAGGATCATAAAGAACGACTCCTCTCCTAGAAGCATAGTTGAAATGCTCGTCTCAAGAACATAAAAGGAGACAATTTCAAAACTACTATTGGGTTTGGTTGATATAGAGAAAGAGATAATAATAATTTAATTCTCAGGGGAACCAAAACATTCTAGACACCAAAGAGATACTATGAACCAAGAGGCCAGGACATAAAGATTTCCTAAATTAAATCTAGGTTGACCAATTATATGCAGGAAAATGTCGGAAAATAACTTAGAAGAGTCTAAAAGACCTTAGCAACTCAGAAAGAATGTCAGCATACCTAGTCCAATTAATAATCCTCTGCTTTGAATTTGTAGTTATATTTAAAAAGTGTTGGCTAATAAATACTGAATTACTTGACCAACACCAGAGAGTCTATGAACTAAGTCTAGTCTTAGATCATTTGACAATCCACCACAGAGTTAGAATTTTCCCTAGATTTGAATTTAACTCTAGAAATTCATTAAGAGAACATAAAGTGAGAATTCGGACAATAAGAAAATAAGGATTCAAACAATACTTCTCTAATAATATTTACCTTGCTAAAGTTACAAAGGCAAAATTTAAAGAGTATTTTATGTGATTTATCCCCTTACACCTAATTACATCTAGTATGTTGTTATCCAAGCAGTTATTGGGATGTATGTCACAATTGCGGACAATGTTCACTGCTACTAAGCTTTGTTAGTATGGAGAGGGAGATGATAACTAGTCAGAAAAAACCAATAAACCAAGGAGAAATTAACTCAAATCTTAGAGCTTCATGTGTGATTGGAATGAACTAAAGGGAGCCAAATATAACTAGGAATGGATGAAAAGGCGATCTAGAGAAGGTAGGGATAGACTAAAAGGAGCTAGAAAAAAATAGAGCCCCTTATTAATGTCAAATCCACATCTCTGAACATACAATTATGTTTAAAATACAATTGGCTAAGAATGATTGACTTACAGTACCAACAAAATCTAGCTCATAGAAGCCAAGGTGCGTAAAAATGTTGACCATTATGATTCTTGAGGAAGGCCCGAGTTTCTATCTTTCAACTTTCCTCCATGCCATCATCCAGAATGATGTGCCATATATCATTCATGACTATTATACTTTCCATTCTTAAATGGGTGTAGTAATGCTCCCTGGAACAAAGTACAATTTTCACACAAGACCAACCAAACTCAAAAACTTCATTGATTGCCAAAGAGAATGACTACTTTGAGTATGTGATGATGTATATCATGCTCCTTCGATTTGGAGGGGGCCTCCATTTCCACTTTTATTTTAATGCATATCTAATCACCCATCTCACCATATTCCTTATGAAAATGCCCACATGTAGCCAAGGGTTGGGAGGAATGATTTTTATGCTTCCCACTCGGGGTTTGGTTACAAATGTGAATATATCTTTTACAAATGACTTGGAAATAGTAATAATATAATAAGAAAAAATAATTATGAAAAAAATTAATAATACTATAGAAAATGGCAATATATTTAAACAATAGCTAAGAAAGCAAATAATAATACAACAAAAGAATAAGAGATAAATAATATATCACTTAAAAATAATTAAGAAAAAACAATAATGCAATAAAAGCTGACATAGAATTATTAAAATTAAGTTACAGATATGAAACCTCTCTTCTTTATAAACTAAAAGTGAGATTTCAATTCATTGGTCTAAACAAAAGTAAGCATTAAATGTGATGTGAAGAGGCTCTTCAAATTTTCAATTATCATTATTAAGAAAAGAAAGTAATATGGATCATAGAACTCTCAAAAGAAATTTACCAAAAATAAGTTTTAACTTGATGCTAAAATTTAGTTAGAAAAAGCACCTCCATTCAAATTTCAAATTATATGCGTGTGCGGCAATGTGATACTTATTTAGAATTGTGCGACCATGACTGAAAAATACATATGGTGTAGTTATAAAATAAACTTTAATATTTAAAAATTAAAAATAAATATTTAAAAAATAATTAAAATAATAATAAGTTAAAATGAGATGAATTATTTTTATAAAATTTGCTTTTTCTGGGATATTTTAAAAAATTACAACGATATAACTTGTGAATTATCCAATAAAATAATGGTAAGGAAAATCAATTTGTAATTTATAAAATTAATTGGTATACAATATTATATTGTTGAAATTACATAAAAGTAAAATTCATGTAGACTTGAACAACCATTAACTTAAATTCCAAATTTCCAAAAACATTTGTCACACTATTATGATTAAAAAGCATAATAAATAATTCACGTAAACTTTACCATTACATTTTAAAAGATAAAAACATTAAAATGGAAAATAATATGATTACCATCCCTACAACTAATCTTTTTCTAATTCAAAGAGTCTTCCTCAATTAATAATCTTTACAACTTTATAAAGTTTATTTTCCCAACTTAATATTTTATATTATCGTTCTATATATACATGATTTTGCAATGAATAAAATGTATACAGTTTTACATAACAGAAAACAAGTAAATACATATTTTAATTAATTTTAAGAGATTTATCTTTGAAATTAACCAGGAACTTCATTTCTATTTAATTAAAATGGTTTTATAAATTTATTAACTTTTATAATTTATCCATTTCATTTTTTTATTATTATTAACTTTTATAATTTTGCCACGAATAAAATGTATACAATTTTACATAACAGAAGACAAGTAAATACATACTTTAATTAATTTTAAGATATTTATCTTTGAAATTAATCACGAAATTCATTTCCATTCCATTAAAAATTGTTTTGTAAATTTATTAACTTTTATAATTTATCCATTTCAATTTTATTTTATTATTAACTTCTCATTACTTTCGGAATCCATTTTGCAAATTTACAAACGTGAGCTATCCATCCATGTTGTGAAAGCGTAAAACAAAAGGCGAATTTGAATTTTATATTGAAGCAATTTCAATTAAATTATAGAAAAAAGCTTTCAAATTTTCGCTCTACAACTGATTTCCAGTTCAGCGACCTCTCTGCCAGACTCTTGAGTCTCGACCCACCGTGCACAGAATATGAATAAATGATTAATTATTAAAATCGAAGTTAAATTAAAAAGCCAATAAAAGAAAAGTATTGGAAAATTTAAAAGCACGAATTTAAACTGAAAAAGGATGAACCAAAAGCAGGGTGTGCTTTTTTGGATTCGGAAGCGGAATCATCTAACATCGAAGATATGGATAATGTAAGCCGTTGGTATTGTGGTTCAACTATCCGTTGAAAGGTAGTGTATATATATGCGTCCAATCTAACACAATTTCAACATATTCTCCCTCCTCACTCCTCTATCCATGGCCTGTTATGTCTGTTGGATTGGCTGTCTGAGTCCGTGTATGGTTTGGCGTTCGAGTCTGAGTCCGTGTGCGTCTGTCTGTGTTTGATTTGAGTCGCGAGGTTATGCGATAGAGGAAAGGGAGGCAATTGGATTTGTATCATCCTCCGAAAATACAAATTGAAGGGAAGATTAGCTGGATTTAGTTTATTTGAAGATTTCTGACTGCAGTAGATGATATTATTATTTCATCTGATCTCTGGTATGAGAAGCAATTTCTTTATTACCTTTTTGTTATATTGATTTTTTTCAAGAGATAGCAACTGCGATTTGAGATCTTTTATATTTCTTCTTGTTGAGAATGTCCTAACCTTGCTATTATTTCGAACTCCAGGTATGCAGAGACGGCTCTTGCTCTCTTCTTGTGAGTAGTTTAACCAGATTTCAAAAGCAACTTCAAAGGAAGGGTAACTGGATTTGGTTCGAACCCTGGAGTTATTTGAGGGTTTCTGACTTCAGGTACATGATATTCTTACTTCATCTGATTTCTGGTATGAGAAGCAATTTCTTTATTACCTAATTTATTTCTTTCTTTCTTGTTATATTGGAATTTCTTTACAGTAATTAAGGTCGCAATTTCCATTTGACATCTCTTCTATTTCTTGTTGGTAATGTTCAAGCTCTGCTTAAATGTACAATTCCAGGTATACATTGATGGCTCTGGCTCTCTTCTTGTTGGTAGATTAGCCAGGTTTACTAAATATAGCTTTTCGTCGACTCCATTTTTATATGTTTAAAATATTTAATTGCATCATGATAATTAAATCAAGTGTCTCGTTTAACCCCAATGTGTTAGTTTGATTCGCCTCCCTTAGGAATGATTAGGGCACTCTCCTAATAGATTAACCCTAATTTAGTCACCGTATTTCTTGATATATTTAACTAACTTGTTTACCCCATGTCGATCAGTTAATCCATCTGGTTCATTCCTTTGTTTCCTTTGCTCTGCTCTAATCGACTCTGTTCTGCTTTGCCTGAAGAACCTTATTGACGATGGTGCAATTGTACCGGATCTTCCTAGCCTCGTGCTGATTCAGGGTTCTCCATGAATTTCCTTAGATTCAGGTTTCTTCTTGATGCATTTTGGAAATTGGGAACCATTGCTGGCAAGCTTGAGGATACCAGATCTAGGATCCTCGGCCCCAACCTCGAATGGTGGGTTCTGAGCCGTGTTTACTCCACCTGCAAGCAATACATGGCATATTAACATGAATTGCATATCACTTTTCCCTTTCCTTGGTCTCTGAGATCTCTTTATCTTTTTAAAGTTATCAAATGTGTTTGAATTTGCAGTTGGGTAATCAATCTCAATCTCACCATCGCTCATGTCAATCTGAATCTTCTTCTTAGTATTAGGTTTCATGTCTCTGACATTCTTCCAGAAGTTCTAGAGTGGCCCATTATGCGACCTGGCAAACCTTTCTCGGACAGAGACGAACTCATGACCCAACAGAGACGAGTTCGAAACACTACCAACTCCTCCTAGACTTCATTGGCAGAACATATATTAGATTACTAATCCCTCCTTGTCCTCTTTTTCCTCCACTGCTGGGGAGTTGGGCTCTGCTCTGTTCTGGCTACGGTTGCCGCTTTTCAAACCCTACTCCAATCTACCTGTCTGGATACTCACAGATTGGCTTGCCTTTTCTAGGCATTTTAACTTTTGTTTTCATTAACATCGTTTAACCATGTTTATTTTAAATTTATACTTTCATTAGCCTCGAGCATTAATTTTTTTCATTTAGTTTCACTCCCATCGGTTCTTTTTCGAAGAGAATGAGCATGTTTCTTATTTAATCCATCTATGGTTTCCCCTCGCACGCTTAACCCGCTCTTCATTAGTTTGACCCCAACCCTGTCCTGTCATATGAATTCAGGTGTTAAAATTTTTCAATTAAATCTTTTGAAATGCAACATATTTTATTTACGGTTAATTGTGTTTATATCATGCATGGCTTATAACTTTGTAAATGTGCTTATATATGGATGTTTTTTAACTTTATATATGTGCATATGAATGTTTTATTTTGTGTTTTTTGTTTTTTAAATTAATTAACGAAGGTTTCGACTCTCATGCGTTTTGAATTTTGAAATTTTTTTGTTCTAAATTTTGGGTTAAGTTACAATTGATTATATATATTGTTAATATTTTATTTCTTTTAAATGAAAAATAGTTTATTTTGAATTAATTATAATTTCATATAATTAATTATATTAATGTAAATTAGTTCTATTTTGAATTAAATATAATTTCATATAATTAACTATATTAATGTGGTAATAGAGTTTCATTAAATTTGAATATATATAACTATATATGGGGAGAAGGGGATTAGATATTTGGGGAAACTTAAAATAAAGTAAGGTTTGAGGTTATAGTGACAATGCATTAATTATCATTTCAGTATAATATTTGTGAGAATTAAACTTAAATACCTAAGATAACAATTATTTTTGGCATTATTTAAAATAAACCCAAATAGCATGAGAAACATATCAGCATTTTTTCCATAAATATAATTATAAAAAGAAGTTTTAAAAATATAAGTTCTATTTTTATTTTTTATATTATTTATTCATTTTTTCAATTAAATAATTAATAACATTATAGAGATACATATAGAATGAATGATAGTATTCCTTTCATTTTAAAAAAACATAAATATACTCAATTCATATTTTAATATTAATTTTTCAAAATAATTTATGGAAAATATATTTTATTTTTTATTTAATAATTATGTAAGAATATAATTTTTATTAATATAATTTTATTCATTTTGTTTTTCGCCTCCCTTAGGAATGATTCTGGAACGCTCCCAATTTATTAGCCCTAATTTAGTGAGCGATTTCTTGATTAATTTAATTGGCCTATTTACGCTGTGTCTATCAATTAATCCCTCTGGTTCATTCGTTTATTTCTGTCCTAACTTTAATCGCATGTTCTGCTGTACTCGACTATCTTCTGCTTTGCAGAAGACCCTTATTGACTGGGCATTTTTAGCCTCATCCTCAGAAATGTTAGCATCTCCACAGGATTTTGCTCGACGCATTTTGGAAGCCGAGAA
>APFE030678214.1:6937-30378 GCA_000404065.3 Pinus taeda
TTATGTGCCTTTTCTTTTCCACTGGCTTTTTCTTTTGATTCCCTATCTAATACTACCCTTATTGCTTCCAAGGCCCCAGATTAAGCAGTTGGGAACCTTAGCTTCTCTGCCTAACTATTGGTCTACCAAGATTAAACAGTTTAGACAGACTTCTTTCTCTATTCTACAACAGAAAATTGAAACATGGCATGATCCAGATTAGACCGTTGGACCATCCATCAAAATTTAGTAAACATGAAGGCATGTACACACCTTGCCTTGCCTTGGAAATATGTGATCTTTGTATCAGCAAAGCAGAGCATATTTGGTATTTGAATTTGCCAATCATGAAATTTGAAACCTATTGATATAGGTATCCAACAGGCATATCATGTTTGCTTGCTTATAGAGGCTAAATGTGAGATGACGACTATAAAGAAAAAGGTAAGGGAGAATAGAGGACAAGATTCAAGTGCAAGAATAATTTAATGTAAAGCTAATTCTTTGTATCCCTAATCTTAGTCCCTTGGTGAATGGAGATTCCAAATATGCTTTAATGTTAACATTGTTTTGGTAAGCCGAGGGTTTGATAGCCTTTGCAATCAAAATTAAAGGCAATTGAAGTTCTACAATTTCACAAAGGTTGGATGATATTGTAAAAAACAATGATGATAAGAAACTTGAGTTGGATATTAAGTATGATAGTATGATCACTGTTATCCAAGGTTCCAAACTCTATATTGATGATGCCTAGGTGGTGGTGGTGGACATTGAGGTTGACATCATTAACTAGGCAGGGAAATGGAATAAGGAGGAAAAACTAAAGGGATTAGCCTTAATGAAGCAATGACAAGGTATAGTTTCTATCTTCACAGACTTGGAGGAGGACCCAATCTCACAGGCTTTGACTTGTTTAAAATTTTTGTTGGTTTTTATCTTTTTAACGTTAACATCTTTAAGTATAGGCTCTATTAGGTCTTGGACTTTGAATTCATAATTTGTAAGTGGCTCCTCTTGGGGAGATATATACACTTTAAGATTCTCTTTGGGGGGATATATATACTTTAATACTTTGATTTTCTTTTTTTAAATCTACAGGCTTGACTCATGGACAACTTGCAACTAACATGAGTAGTGTTTTGACACTAGATATTGAGATAGAAGTAGCAAACTACAATATTTTTTTATATAAATAAAACTCTCTCTCTCCATATATATATATATATATGAAGAGAGAGAGTTTTAATTTATATAAAAAAAAAAAATTGTAGTTTGCTACTTATATAATTATATATATATATAGATTGATTATAATTCATTCATAAAGAGTAGAAAATACAGTTTTTAAATACACGCATATTGTATGCATTCCTTAAGGATCTGCCCAGACCCTTGTGTGGCATAAAATAGCGAAGAAAATACAAACATATGTATGCTTACATTTTCCAAACAAAAAGGAAAAAATAAAAAATGGATGAATATAGTACAATTAGGAAGAATCGGTAATGGGACATCACTAGACTTCCGCTTCTTTCCCTTCTTCTTCTGAACCTGCTTCCAAACCCCGCAATCAAGAACCACTAGAACCGAGGCCAAAGCACCCATCGATGACCTAGCAGGATCATTTTTGTCTAACTCTAAACTTTCTGATATGTTTGCCCTCTTTGTGTCCCATGTTACTTCTTCATTCTAATTCTTTTCTGATTGTAGTTCTATCATCTGGATCAAAACTATAACTGTCCCACACTAGATGTGGATAGTTTCACTAGGCTCTTGAAAGCCCCCTTCCTCTTTGTATGAAACCTCCATGATTTATTATTCTTCCACCATCGATGATTGTGAAAACCACCACCCATGTGACTTTTGCATCACATTCTTTTTCAGTTGCTTTTTTATTTGTGGGTAATTTTTCCTCAACTATCCTATTTGGAAATAGTTCCTACGTCTAAAAATTGTGTTCTCATAGTGTAGATTTTGTGACCACTGTAACTCTTTATGCTTAAGCATAATGTGATCTGGCAGAACTTTTCTTAGGTCAATCTCCATGCATATCTTAGCAAAGGTGAAGATACCTTTCTCAGTTTTGTCACAGTCTTTCTTCTTGAATTTCCCCAGTGTGTTTCTGATATCCTCTAGAAAATTATGGTTCCAAAAAGGAAGAGGAAAGTTTGGGAGCTTCACCCAAACCAACATTTTTTATACCACCATGTTCGTGGCATCAAATTATGGGAACCATGGGGTTATAAAAATCCTTGTGTTTCCCCAAAACCATGGCCCTTCATTTAAAACAAAATCATAATCCTTTTGTGCATCAAAATGAATAATAAAAAATCGTTTGGAACACTAATATAGGCCGCAAATATCTGTCCAAGGAGAAAAAATACATTGATGCAAAGCATCTGGTTTTGGCCAAAAACCATTAAATCATAAAATAATTTCTTCAATTTACATGGTAGAGAAGATGGAATCTACCTCTGAAGTATCCACTTCCATTGTAGGGGATATATCCATTTGCTCGACAATGTATGGACCTGGTATGTATAGTTTTGGTTCAACGGAAGAGGAGGGTTTATTTTTTAAAACATATTTAAAAGAGGATGTTGTTCCTGTATGTGTTCTAAAACCTGGGGCTCCATCCCTCAGCCCCACATTCATTATTATAGTGGTGTCCTAGAGTATATGAAAATCCTTTATCTGGGTAAAATTTTCCATAACCCTCCCCTCATATTGGAGGCATTGAAAGTGGGTTGGAAGGCACCATTTTCCAAAAGTACTTTGTTTCAAAAAATTTATTGTGTCAAATCTCCTCACCTAGAATGGTGTGGTCTTCCCTAATAATTTTTTAATAAAAAATTGAAAAGTTCCTAGGTCCTATTTGCTTTGTCTATTGTTCAGAAAATACCCATAGTATGTGAGGAGCATAGGATTTTTGCATACTTGAAATAAAAACGATGGGAGCCAATCAAGCCTAACCAGCACTGTCATGACAAGGCATGTACAATGAGACAAGAAAATGGTTTGTGGTTACTTACTCAAAGCCCTCAAAGGTCTTGAGTTATGTTTACCATATATTCCAGAACCACCTGCCACATTTGCTGCAAGAACGTAAAATTTGCAAAGCCAAGGAAAAATAAATCTCCTTTGTCTCAGCCTTGCTAGATATTCTAAGTAGAATGTAGATGGGTTTATGTCATGACGTGGGCGGATATCATCAGTACACAAATCCCAAACAGAGGAAACTTGTCATGAGCCATTGTTGGAGGGAGAGAGAGAGAGAGAGAGAGAAACACACACACACATATATACACATGTTAGTAAATTTTTGTGCAAGGAGGTGCTCTACAACCTAGTATGGGAGAGATGTGTAGGCATAATGTAAGATTGTACATCAACATTTTTTAAATGTCGAGAAAAACATATAAAAAATAAATTAATTAAATGTTGACTTCATATGTTTTAATTAATATTCAAATTAAGAGATATATAAATGTAAAATTCAAAACATAAAATGTAAGGCACAAAGCTACCAATTTGATCACAAGAAATTGTTTTGTCTATAGTGTAAAGTTAACATTTTATTATTTCTTTAATGTATTTTTATTTGTATAATAATCAATAATGTAACATTAACATTAGTAATACATATGTGAAGTTAACAAAATTATTATTATTAATGTAAAGATAACATATTGTTATTGGTATAATAATCATTAATATTGATTATTAGTATTCTAATATATTCTAATAATAATAATCGCCATTATAAGTATTATTATATTAGACCTTACATATATTATTGATTACACATAGTGATAATTCTTGATCATATGGATGGAGGGGATAGAGAGAGGGGAAAAGATAGAGATGGAGAGAGAGAGAGAGAGAGAGAGAGAGAGAGATGGAGGGGGGAGAGAGAAGGAGAGAGGGAGGGAGATAGTTATAGAGCTGAAGCACATAGAGAGAGAGAGGGAGAGAGAGAGAGATGGGGGAGGGAGAGGGGAGGTGGAAGAGAGAGAGGGAGAGAGAGGAGGGAAGAGAAAGTGGGAGAGAGAGATGGAGTTGTAGGGGGAGAGAGGGAGGGAAGAAAAAATACATAGAGATATAGAGGTGGAGAGAGAGAGGGAGTGATAAGGGAGAGATGGAGAGAGAGTGAGGGAGAGAGGAGAGAAGGAGGGAATTTCTATGAGGTAAAATGCACAGGATGAAAACTACCCTCAAAAGTCTTCCCGAGACTTCCAACAGACTGTAAGGTTATCTGCAAAAGGTACCTGTTACACACATGTTCATCTATCTAACATATATTGACAGGATATGGAGAAAGGATCACCTTTGGTTCTTTCTAGATTCGCTTGGGGATCTCCGTGCAGTAAGAAGAACTCCTCCTGGCCGGCTCCAAGATGATTCCTGCACAAAGAACGAAGCAAACCAATCACAACATATACTTCTGACAATTAATGTAAGAATCCATAACAAACATGTATAAATGTGTAACTAATCTACTCAACATAACAAGCATCAGAATGAACAAATAAATGCATAATATCACCAACACTTTGAGTAGTGGAACATAACTGCAGTCCTATATTCAGAAGAGTGATTACAACAGCCCTGTTGTATCAGCCTTCCTTATCCCTTCTTCCTATCTCTCTCTCCTTCTTTCAGCTAGCTCTTTCAAGAATATGACAATATCACAACAGCACCATGTACTATCCTTCTAAATGCTCTGACCCTTGTGCAATGGCCATCTCGTTGCTTAAATAGTAATTGAATTAGGGCTTCCCAACTCCACCTATAGCTCATTTGGGTAAAAACCATGAACCTGCCTCTTTTACTAGCTTTTTCCCATTTGCCTCTGCTTCTGGAATATAATTCCTCCAAATATCTTGATTTTTGGAGTTTCCCTACTTTTCTTACACAAATTTAGGGAAACAATATCTAGATATTTATTGCAAATTCGTTGGCATAACCACTTGAGCATCACTAAAGTTCACTAACACTCCCCCTGGTCTAACAACATGAGTTAGCAGGTGACTAATGCTCATTTATGCTTGTGAACAAGCTTTATAAAGCAGGTTGTTAGTGTACAGAGAGCGTTAGTGTGGATTATGGGCCTGCAATTGTAGTCATTCTTTCAGTCATCTTGTCCTCCTCCTCTGAGTTGATTAGGAGGTCAATTTGTCCTATAACAGATGCCCCCTAAAGTATGAGATTAGAGGCAGAGACGATAGCTGAAATACTTTATGAAAATACTGTAATTTCCTGTCGAAATATTTGTAGAGAGAGAGAAGTGTCGAGTGATAAGGAAAACCTGATACAACAAAAGTACATATATATGAACTGCTAAAATCATGTCCTGAGTTGGGCATTCCCATGCTCAGTAGCTATGTCAGAGTAACTTTCTCCTCAGAGATATAAAAATGCTGGCTCCCAACATGGCACAGGGAGGATCCAGTGTCATAATAGATTATATTGAAATGGCTGTCTTCAAAGAACAATATTGCAGCTTGAGAGAGGAAACAAGGTTGAATGATGCAAGCTTCTACCCAAGGTCTTGATTCCTACTTCACCGAACAACATAGATCGGTACATGTGATAAAATGAGTTGACGTCGAACACGCATGAAATCATCTGATTACCAGCCAATAATGGAGACTATTAACAGATGCGAGGAAGGCCACCGATAATGGTGATGGTCTCCAATATGCACAGTGAAAACTAGCAAGTGTGAAAGATTTGTTGTCATCGAACACTCAAAGAATCGCTTAACCAAGAGCCAATGATGAAAACCCGTGATCAAGCACAAGGTAACATGCCACTAATTTCTGCAAGCACCAAGGCACTGAATGTGTTTCTGGGTTATCTTGCTAAATAGAGTGTTGAAGTCGATACGAAGGAACCTGTCGAAAGGTAGGCAATGACGTGTACTACATCAGTCGACACGAAACCGGACAAGGATGATTTTGTTTTCTGAAGAATCTTTTGAGCTTTTGGGTATAAACAATGGAGGGCATGATGAAAGGATATGAGGGTTAGTTGATCGAGGAAACAAGTAGGGACCCTAGAAAAATAGAAGGCACGACAACGGTTTTAACCAAACAACACTAGACTCATGAACACTACATAGTGTTTAAGATACGGAGATGCAATGGCATCAAGGAATATAGGCTAAAAACTCATAGGTTGGTAGGGTTCATATTGAGAGGCTATCAAAATGACGGTTTATCTGAGGGAGTGCCATGTTCAAGGGAACTTTTGCTACCAAACCACGCTTCAGGATACGATTGTATTTCCACTTTTTCCCCATCTGATTTTTAATGAGTCCAGACGGGTAAATTCATCGATCTTTTCATGTTTAGAGAGTCTAAAAAGGATCGAAAAAAGAACGACTCTTTGCCCTATCTGATTAGTTTAATGAGTCTAGGCAGGAAAACTCGTCGATTTTTTCATCTTTTAAGAGTCTAAAAAGTATCATAAAAAGAACGACTCTATATCTTGTCTGTGTATTTAAAGAGTCCAAACTAGACAACTCGGTGATCTTTTCATCTTTAGAGAGTCTGAAAAGATTGTAAAGAGAGACTCCATGGTGGTCCCTTTGTCATAGTTGTTAAACGGGTGTGACAAAAGGTTAATAGTATACCCATATTGGTTACTTTCCCGTATTTAATCTACTGGACCCAGATAAAGAGAAACCTTTTTCCAATAGATGTCGACCTCATTTTGTTACGAGTACGAGGCGGCAGACTAAACTTGTGTTTTGTCGTGACACATTAAAGAGCTCAGTAACAAAAACTTGGGATTTTTCATTTTTTAATGAGCTTGAAAAAAGTACCTGAAAGAATGCTTAGGTCATCTTTATCATGTTTAACGAGCATCAAGGCACAACTCAGGATTTTTTCAGTTTAAAGAGCGAGAAAAAAGTGCCTAAGAAGGATGTTCTTTTCGTCTTTTTCAGTTTATGAGCTGGAACTAGATCAAAAGAGAGGTGCTCAGAGCATCGTTTGTATATATTTAATGAGTGCAAATGATGAAAAAATCGGGGATGTTTGTATTGTTTAAAGGAAATAAAATATCCCAAAAAAGTGCTTTACGGGTTGTGATATATATGTTTAACGAGCTCTACCACAAAAACTCAGAGGTGTTTATATTTTTTAAAGAGCGATAAAATGTCTCCAAAAGTGCTCTATTTATCGTTGCATAGATTTAAGGAGCGCAAGGACAAAAGCTCGGAGATGTTTATATTTTTTAAAGAGAAATAAAATATCCCTAATAGTGCTCTAAAAAGCCTTGCATGTAGCTTTTACTACTTTTCATTCCTGAAGTACTTTCATCAAAAGCAGTAAAAAAGCAGCAATTCTCATTATCTGGGTTTATGCATGATAAAAATCATGTAGAATGGACTATTCCTCTTTAGTGATTTTTCAAAAAATCATGTCTCTCTCAGTTATATAAGGAGATGCTTGGAGCTTTCACATGCATCATTTTCACTATTTTGAAGTTTGTGAGAGCTAGTTGGAGCTAAAGAGGAGCAAATTTTCCGCGGACCATTGCAGGAGATCTGGGCAACCATTCAACATGTCGTCAGTCCCAGGTAAGAGCTAAAACCTTTCTCTATGCTTTATTAAACCTTTTTTATCAGTTTTATGGGTGGAAATTTGTAGATCTGAGGTGCCTTAAAGCCATGTTTGTGCCCTAACACCCTCCAACAGGTTAGTAGAGAGCGTTAAACGCTATGTACGAGCCATGGGAGGGCGTTAATCCTCCCTCTGTAGCACTGGGAGGGGCGTTAAGGTAGTAGGGCGCATTTCAAACCCTCATTCATGGATTCCGTAAGTGATTTTGCCCCATTTTAAGTGATTTTAGGGTTATTTTGTGCAGGTTTTGAGCTTAAATGACTCACCTATGGAGAGAACAGGCCCATGATAATGAGGAATTGTTGATACGAAATGATCTAGCTTGCATACTTGCATTGCACCGTTGCGGTTTGTTGAAGTATGAAAGGCTAGAGCTAATGAAAGGACAGGAGGAGCTACTGAGATGGATCATCCAACGATGGGATGAACACGAACAAGTGTTCAGGATTGGAGATCAAGAGCTGGAAATTGACAGGGGTGACATTTACTTTTTGACTGGTTTGTCGTGCCATGGGGCACATGCAAACCTTACCGGTGGTAGGTCAAATCCACGATCTACTTCAGAGCATCCCTGGGAGTGGACTAGTCAGCAACAAAGTCCTGATAGAGAGGATTCGATCTCGGTCTATGAGGGTAGTTTAATGGTTGATTGTGCATTTGGCGGGGTCAAAAAGTCCCCACATAGCAACAAAGGCCCAACTGTTGCTTGCCATAGACTATGTCTAGCCCCAGATGTTCAACTGGTGTGAAGCAGTGCTTCGCCAGTTGAAGGCGGAATTGACAACATGCAAGACCCGTACCCAACACAGTTTCAGGTATGGTACTATCATAGTCTCATTTATCCTTGAGAGGGTACCTGTTATGCGCGCACGGGTGAGCTTAGGTCCCTTTGATCCGAGGGAACCAAGGCAGGGTCACTGGTCATCACTTGATCCTCACACAGGAGGAGGACCACTTCGGCATTTCTTTGACGAAGACTTCTTCCAGTGGCTTCGCAGCCAGATCGTGATTGTTGATGACTATGCCTATGAAGGCATGGACTTTACCGGTGACCCAGACTTGATGCTACCACCCGGGACCAACTGGGGTCCTCAAGGTGAGAATAATGTTGATAGTACTTAAGTATTTTTGTACTTTTGAATGTATATGTAATGTCTTTTAACGATGAGATAAGAACTGACATGAAACTTGTATGCTTAACACAGATGTGGCGCCAGTACGACCTACAGGCCAACCTCGCTATGTGCGACGAGGCGTCCAACTACATGTTGGAGGGGGTGATGCCGACAGTGTTCGCGAGGTCCTGAGGAACCTAGAGGGTTTGACTATGGGTGTCCCTCCCCTTCCTAT
This sequence comes from Pinus taeda, assembly GCA_000404065.3. NCBI lineage: Eukaryota > Viridiplantae > Streptophyta > Pinopsida > Pinales > Pinaceae > Pinus > Pinus taeda. Next base: position 15,898 of record APFE030678214.1, read on the forward strand.
GATGGAGATTCCTACTCATATGTAGCGACACACCGTTGGTGTACCTTTCTGGTTCCTCTTCGGACGGTAGCTTGAGTTGTTTTATCTTTTCTGGAGCAATAGGCTCATTGTAGCAGGGGTTCTAGAGTAGCCATATAAGCATTTATAGTTGGGCTTTGAGCCATTTTGTACTTAACTCATCCAAGTTTTGGAATATTTTTGATGTAAAAAACTGGATATCTACCTATATATATATATAATATATATATATATATAATATTATATATACAGATATTTTTTGGTATTTTTGGTGGTGTAAATGTGTTTAAAAAATGTTTTTTGTGACAAATTTTTAACTTTAGTAAATGTTTTTACTTCTCATGCATGCTATTTATAACAAATGTGACAAATGCCAATCTAATACATAGTTAGCTAACGAATCAGCAAAAGTATTTAATTCTCGAGGAACATGCTCATATGTGATTGTGTCAAATTAGCGTTCCAAGAGGCGTACCCTTAGATAGTTATGTAACAAGGTTGGATTACGGACGTATAATGGTTGGTCAATTGCATAACGACTAGATGGGAGTCTAACCTGACCACCAGATTGGAGATGCTTCTTGATGACGCTTTTGTAAGAATCGAAACGACGGACATGTACTCGGCAATATTGTCGGTGGCAGTACCAAGAAAGACCCCTCTGAAGTAAAATAGTTCCAACTCGGGTGTATAGATGACCCAAGCAGCTGATGCAATGTGTCGTGTGTGATGACTGGCACCATCTGCGTATCTTATGTATGCTAGGGGCAACGATGACATCTTTATTGCGAACATAATGTATGAGACAAATACTCCACTAAATAACAAAAACAATCCAATCACATCAAAAAAGGGATGCAAAACTTATGAATACATAAAATTACAAAGTACCTACCCAACATGACATTAGGTAGAATACTTTTTCAGATAGAGCCCTTATGTGGGCTCCTTGAGTGGGTTTCCATCCCAGTCATGTAGTTCATATACCCATGAGGGGAGGACTTTAGTTATGACATAGGGACCTAGCCAAATGGGTCGAAGTGTGCATGCCTCCAAAAGATTATTTTTTGGATGATAGAGTGATATGAAGTCACCCTCTTGGAAAGAAGAAATCCTAACCGCTTGTGCAAATTTGGCTTGTACCTACTCCTTGTGAGCTGTGAGTGTTAAAGTAGCAGCTCTACAGGTTTTATCCAGTTGTTTGAGGTATAGTAGGCATTCTTCTTCGGCCATAAGGTCGGGCATGGGTTCAACGGCTATATCGAGGAAAGGAAGTAGCCACCCATTCCGTTTGGCCTCATAGTAAAGTTGGATCTCATGCACGACAAACGATGGGTTAAAGTCGGGCATTTCCTCCTGAGACCAAAGAAATTCTTCATGGAATTCCTCATGTAGGCAGGTGGAGTTTGCAGTTTCCTCAAGATTTCAATCTGTCTCATCTGCGCGTCTTCCATGGTGCTTGTCGTGACTGAACTATCTATGGGAAATGACCTAGAAGTGTCGTCCATATTTTCATCCACCCCAAGAGTTTGAATTCTTGTATAGGGTGGGGAAATGATTTCGTTTGTGTCAAAGGATAGGACTTGAAGTGGCATCATGTCCGAATTAGATGTCGAACCCCGAATATGCCATTCCTCCCAATGTTGCTCTCCAAAACTCATGATTTCTCTAACATATCCATCCATTGAGAGGAGTTGATCGCATGGATCTAAAGGAAGAGCGGTTATGGGAAGGGGGGTGGTACCGTCAGCGATAGCCAACTTGACCAGAGATGTGGATGCTGATTGAATGCCTTGGTAGGCTAATTTAGCTAATGACAATGACATCTGGTCTTTGAATGTGTCAAGGTCTAAAGGCGCCATTAGGATCCAGGAATCAGTCAGTTCATGAGGAATTGATGAAATCATGTTGACCGATTATGGAACCTGCGGCGACGGAAGAGGAAAACAACCCATTAGGGAGGAAGCCTTCAACAGACCGGTACCAATACTGACAAAACTATCAGTTACACCTTCTACTAGGGGTATGGAGTTGTTTGGTAATGGTGAATAATCAAAGTTACAGAAAGACAATTGATCCACTGTGATGATATTTCCTCCAATTGAAATAGGATGATACCAAAGACAGTGGATACGACGGTCGTCATGGCATATGTCCAACTGCGAACTAGCAACAGATTATAGTTGAGTCTCTTGTCCAAGACTTCTACATCCACCATTACTGTTTTTCCAGCCAAAGTGATGGGAAAAATGGCTAAGTATCCTTTTGGGACAAAGGTGTGGCCGTCAAAAGCTTTAAGGGAGTTTGACGGTGGGGAGAGGGTTGGGGAACCCAAGGCGAGCCAACATGAAGTTCGGTGTATACCTTTACCTTTCGAAGTGATATGCAACTGAAATGAAAGCTAGTGGGAAAGGGGAGGTTTACACTTGTCCATGTCAAAAATGGCAAGCATGGAATCCATAGGGTCAATACCCCCGATAGTCGAAAGCAAAGCTTTCCTTTGGTTGGGGCATGTTTGTAATACTTCGAGCGCCGACATAGCCGATGGCACTTGCGCCAAATCCTCTACAATGTTGTAGTGTTTGGCGGCACGTGCAGATGTGTTATGCATTGTGCATCGAAGTGCCCCATTAGAGGGTCGAATTACAAGGTCCTCAACCAACCTTTTGATTCACAAATCGTTGGGTGGCGATGGGTTTTGACCTATGGATGATTCTGCTACCGGAGCGACAGGAGCTTCATATGATTTGGCTCTGGTTGTTAGTTCTACTGTTTACAACGTGTAAACGGTAGAACTTCCTTCACCAGCTGAAGGTTATTGCGAACCATCACTTCCCCCTAACGTGGGTGGCATTTGGTTGGCAACGAGATTTTGTTGTTGTTGTTTAGGAAAAGGATTTCTAAGGATTGCAAGTGTCTTGCCAGAATCTTTCTTGGTAAGGTAATCCATGCATTCTTGAAGACGCGGACAATGCCAAGTTACGTGATCTTCAAGACAGAGTTTGCAGGAATAGTTGGTGCCTTTATCCTTTGTCGTATCAGTAGGCACAGTGGCTTTCTGTTCCGGGTTGGGCTACTTAGATGACTGCTCCTCAGAAGGAGGGGTTTTGTTCTGTTTCGTCTTGTTCTTGCTACTGGATTTTTTTGTAGATTACATAGAGTTAATCGTAGTGGTAGGAAAAGCAGTCGTTTTGGTAGAGGGGTCCACTGCCAACTTGGCAACGAACCCACTGAGTTGTTTCATAGTGCCCATGGAGGTTGTGCCAACAATCCCGTCGGCATGCGCTCCAGAGCGCTGAGTGGTGGGAGGATTGGGGTTACCGGGAGCATAGGGGATAATGTCGTAGAGAGTGCTAGATTGTGAATAAATTAAATCCATGTGCTAGGCACGACGTATGGATTGGTCCTCTGTGACCACACCACCTAGAGAGACATCTCTAATGATTTGTGGGAGTAGCGACTTACGAACTAGTCTGTTAGGAGAAAATCAGGGATGGGGGCTTTGACTAACCTCCGCCTATGTCTCCATTCATGAATATGATTGGAGATGTGGGTGGAGGTATCCTGACGAAACGAAGTGAGGAGTTTCGTCCCTGTCTCATAACGAATAGGTAACTGAAAGTGCTTTAGAAACTCCATCGCTAAAGCATCAAAGGTGTTAGGTTCCTATACCAATAGGTTTCATTTTTCATGATTGACTGGAGAAGTGCCAAATATGTTCATCCTTTCCATGCTGCAAAGGTTCCATATTTTGAAGAATTTCACTATGTACAGTTGCTTGACTCTTATCATAGTTCATGAATGGCCAAACAACTTAATCTTAGCCAGGTTCATATTTCAATTTACTTGTCTTAGAATAGAGAATAAAGGTCTGTCCAAACAGTTCAAGCTTGGCAGATGAGTAGATAGGTAGAGAAGCAAAGGAGCCCAACTGTTCAATCTGTGCCCTTGGAAGAGATAAGGGTAGATTTAGATAAGATGGCAGCTAAAAGAAAAGAAGAGAATCAGGGTTTGCTAGTTCAAATACACCCAATGCAAATGAAGAAAAAATGTTAGGAGTAATAGAATGGGTAAGTAGTTTTGATGTTGCAGAAGCAGTTGCATGAGTGATCTTCCTGCTCAAAGATAATTCATCTCTTATGAATATCATAAATACCAGGGCAAAGTGTGGTGACAAATCAGATGTTGCATGTCTAACTTCCCCTCATTCCCCTCACAGCAATTACTGACTAACACCCCCCTCAGGATATTGAGATCTACTCAATATTTCTAAATTACTCCATCTCAGCTGAAAGTTTGAGCAAAATGATGTTTCCTCCATGTGCTAAGAAACCACATTTCTTCTGTAAAACATATGTTTTTTCTTAAGCCTAAGCTATTCAACTCCCAAAGCTGAAAAAACCATTTCATTTCCCCTAAGTTACTAGCTCTTAACCTAGTGCTTTTGTTCTAATACATTTCTCTCATATTAATACACTAACCTTAGTATATTAAATCCCTATATAACTAAAACTCTCCCCCTTATTACATACATATACATATATCCCTAAGCTTTTAATATCCCGCAGCGGGCTTAATTAAAGCAATATGTTAATGTTTTAGGGGGTCTAAGGTTTATCTGAAACCTTGTGGACAACCCTTCCCTGCGCGTGCATATAACATTGGGATTTATTCAACGTTTGGTTGAATAAATAACCACGCCCGAACATTTAACCAAAGTTTCAATACACTTCCCGAACATTACAAAACATTGAATATTATATGGGTCCCCCGCGCCATAAACCTCCACCAACTCCGCATCTCGTCGACCGTCGGATCACCGCCCCCAGATCGGACGGTTTGCGACCGTATCGTGACCCCTCCAGCGCCCGATAGTTACCTTCTGGGAAAATGGTGGTTTTACCACCGTACAGGGGACACGTGTTGCCCGCTCGGCACTATCGGGTGATAATACCATTTACCGCCCGTGCTTCCCACCACTGATGTCGTCGCCCAGGTCATCACCCACATCAGCTGCCACCTCGCCACTCTATCATCCGCCGTGTCCGCCACGTCACTGCCAAGTCACCTTCTGTACCCCCACTACACAACAAAGATTACGTCATGCTGACGTCACTACAAAAAAGCACCAAAAAGCTCGTAAAAGCTGAATTTTTGTTAAAAGCCCACGAAAATGACATTTTTTGTCCACTTCTGTTTATTTTGTTTACAAATCCTGTGCATGCAATTTATGATGAGTCGGTCGACGAAGTCCAATCCTCCACACCAACCAACTCATTTTGGCATTCGACTTGGCAATTTGACACTCCAAATTGAAAATTATTGGTAGCTGTGTCAAAAACCCAGGTATTTACCCACTGCACCCATGAACCTACATTTTGAAACTCTTTCAACATATATAATGCCAAAAATCCCTATTTTGCATTAAATTATGTCTTCGCTTTCCACACAAGTGCACCAAAACTACTCTGTTGTCTATTTTCACCAAAAAAACTTGCACATTTTGTGTCTCTTCTAAAAATTTTATCCACTGAGTCAAATTCGATCTCATCCTGGTTTGCAATTCCCGAATAAAAGGCCCTGAATTGTTTTTGTCCATTTTTTACTGAAAAACTCTCCAAGCTACATTTTCTGCTACAATTTTTGCCCAACAAGTTAAAAACGAATCACTCCAGTCTACAAATCCTCTGAGAAAATCCCCAGAGCCACTATTTTACTCACTGTTGCTGTGTAGACCCACATTACAATTAAAAAATCACAAGAAAATTTAAAAATGGAAGCCCCTGCTCCAGTGGCCCTCAATGTGGCCCCTCTCAACGCTCCACATAAAGAACTTGAATGGATACCCCTAGCTAACAAGGATTTCCAAATCAAGAATTTAATTGGCCACAAATCTCGTCTCCATCCCTTCTGTGAGGTCAGGAACAGCTACAGAAACAAAGCTGATATCTTTGGAATTTGGGAGTCCAATATGCCCATGTACTACCTCCCTTGTGTTAATGTTTTTCCTAACCTTATTCACCTATGCCATGCCAATTATGAGCCCACTCAAAGGGAAGTGATGTCTCCTTCTCAAACAATTTTATTTTATATCACCCCTGAATCTATAAATGAAATGCTGCATTTTAAGCCAACTGGGCCTTTGACTCCTCTTTCCATGGGATGCTTACTTGATCAAGGGGCCAAACTGCCAAGCTCAGAGATAACCAGAATAGCCTAGCTGTTTATGAGGCCAGATTGCCAACCTCAGCAACCTCCTCCTTATCTAGACTCTTGGTTTACTGAAGCATGAAAATTCCTCCTTGACATGATTGCCTACATCTTGGGATACAAAACTAATGAATATGTTGATGAAACATCTTTGGTTCTTTTATCAATATTCACTCCAGGACAGCCACCTACTGTCAAATATGATTATAACACCTTCATTGTTGATAATATGCATGAGCAATTCATCAGCATGGACAGGGGGGGAGTTTTCAAATATACATCATACATATATCATCTGTTCCTTTACTATCAACCAGATAGTTTTCAAATTCCCATTAGAAAACTGGACTCTAAATGAGAAAGAAGTTCTGTGATATTCTGGACCTCAGTCTTCCACCATGTGTACGAGTCCCCTTACACCTACTCTGAATTCATTGGTCTGTTCATACATCCAGCCTCTTCTTTACTAATGACAATTCCTCCAGATAGACTTTCTGGTGAAATGCAAAGATTCTACAGCTCTCCAAGAGCTATAGCATAGGTGACTAGTACTTTTACCAGAATCACACTGTAATCTGAATATATGGCTATGAGTTGTGCCCCTACATATTGCCAAAATATGTGCCAATGAGACTATTTGCACTAGAATATTTCAGACAATTTATCCAAGCAGACGTAATCCATTTCTGTGAGGCCAAGAAAAAGGCACAACTCAAAATAAGAAATCAACTGGGCCCTTTCATCTTCAATAAAAGGGAAGCCTGGCAAGAGGCTGACGAAATTTTAGGGCACCCACTTAAGTTGAAACAGAGTTTTTATTGGGCACCATATGACCCTAATCATTTCATAAGTTATAGGAAGGTGAAGAATAAGCTGCCAGCATATGTTCATTGAAAAATCCCTGAAATCCAACAATATGCTAATCAAAAAGAGTGGTTAGAGGGCACATTAGTGGAGGAAATAACTGAGGAAGATAAACTGGAAAAAGCAATGAAAGAGCTTGAAAAAGGGCTTGACCTGGACTCTTTTGGACAAGTATACTTCAAGTTGCCTCAGCACATAGGAGGTGACACATCGTTTGCTGGGACTTCTCAACAGCCGTCACAAAAGGCCAGTACAGGATCAGCAAAAGGCAAGGAGGTGATAGATACAGAGAAACCAACAATGGCAGATCAGCCTACCACATCAAAAGAACAGGGTCAAGGGCAAGTTCCCCCAGCTCAAACCAAGGCACCAGAAGTCCCTGTACTACAGACTCCTCAAAATGAGGAAAAAAGCATAAAGAGAGATAGAGAAGAGGGTACCCCTACCAGTGGATCAGTAGAACAACCAGGAGATAAGAGGCAGAGATTGAATCCCTATTCTGAGGAGGAGTTTTTAGAATAAACCACCGGCAGCATGAGGAGTGAGGAAAGGACTGAGCAGAAAACCTCTCCAATGGTAGGCACATCAAGTAGTTCATTCCAGCAAGAGCTAGAGAAACAGCATAGTGTGGAAATTTCATCCACCTGGCCTCAAAGAAAACAAGGCTCAGATATTAAGAAAACTTTCACCGAGATAAAAGCAAAGAATGATCCAGTGAGGATGCAACTTTATAATCATCTGATGAGGACAGCACCCACCAATCAACAAAGGCTAATGTATGCTTATGATATTCAGGAAAAGAAGATGATCCACAATCATTTCAAGCCTAAAATACAGCAACCACAGTCAGTTGTTGATTATATTAGAACCAATCTGGAAGTTCTCTCTAAAGAAATCCACACAATAGACCAGATTGAACTACACAAACAAACTGGGGAAATGGTGTACTCCACCTGGGCAGACAAGGCACTGCTCACCCACAAACTGCAAAATTCATTGCACAATACCTCTTCCCAATTAGAATTGGAAAAGGCTTCCTCCTTAGCCAAGGATAACAGGATTAAATCCTTAGAAGAAATTATCATTGAGCTCGGGCATGATCCCAAGGATGCAAAGGGCATCAAAGCACTCATAAAGAAAAAGGAGGAGGATATAGTTGCACTAAGGAGACAATTAAAGATACCCATTACCATGCATCCACAAACAACAGAGCTGGTACAGAAAAAGGGAGAGGAAGACATGGTGGACTTGTTGATAAGGATGAATCAAAGGTTAAATGATATGGAGCAAGAATTGGAGAAAGCATTGTGAGCCAAGCAGGGAGAGTCGACCTCCCAGCCACCTAAAACAACTCCAACAGTTACCACTGCTCCCCCCACAGTCACAGCAGCAATCCCTCCCACTGTCCCAGCATCAACAGCAGGTACATCAGCCACAGATGCTTCAGCGGCAGCAACAACAACAGCCCCAGATACCAGCATGGGCATGGAAGAGATGATGAAGGCAATAAAGGAGATAGAACTCCAAATGGCAGAACTGAAAGAAGCCAAAGAAAAATTGGCCAAGTTAGAGGTAAGCTATGATAAATCTAAAATAACTGTGGCAGAAAAAACAAGAGAGGTAAAGGCCTTGGAACATAAGGTAAAATCCTTGGAGAAAGATCTTGCTCTTCATAAACCTCTATCAGAAATCAAAACAATTTTGTGGACTAATATTGACCAGTCCATCACTGATCAATGGAGATCAATACAGACTATCTATGAGCAAATTGAATTGATATAAATAGCTCAAGTAGAGATTCAAAAGGCTAAAGCATCGTTGGGAAACATGCCCGAACAGGCCAATAGACTAATTCATTTTTTGAATACTCACACCAGAGAACAACTAGCAGCTTTGGATATCAGGGACAGAACAGGTACTATTTTGACAGTGAAAAAGGTGTTGACCATGAGGAATTTTATACAAAATCTGGAGAGAAAGTGCCAAGAAATGCATATAGAAATAAATGCCTTTACAGAGAAGTTTATAGTCTTACAGAACAAAGGTTTACCCAGTTTGGTAACTAGCAATCAGAGATTGTTGACACATGAACAATATGGTCACAGGGTGAATACATATGTTGCCAATCAGATCACAGCATCATCAAGCACTTCAGAAGACATAGCACCTCCCTCTGGACAGAGCTTATATGACAAATTGGAAAATTTGTTCTATATCGAGCATGAAATAACGCATCTTTTTCAAGTCCAGCCCAATTTCTACAGGTATACTGAAGCGGATGAAACATTAATAAAAATGCAAAGACATCAATTGCCAACAGACCAATGGTGGCAGAGCATGTTAGAAGTTTTACCAAGGTAATTTTAGTTCTCTTTTTTTTTATCATCTGCATTTAATCAAGTTCAATGCACGTGCCACATCATAAAATGAAAACAACAGAGGAAGGGATTCGGGCCGAAACGCATTAAAGTAGAATCAAGCACAGATGAAAGGGCAGGGACAGCAATGCAGGAATGCAGAATAAAGGGACAGCTACCAGCTGAATCCCTTAGTTAAAAAAGTCAAATATATCTGACCAACTGAATAGCCAGCACACCAACATTTACTTATGCATTCATTTCTCTCATTTACTTCTCCTGTAAAGTAGATGGATGAAGTTATTGCGGGATATTTTTCCCATTTCAAATATTTTGTAACTCCTTTTTGTATAAATACCTCCCCATGAGATGTATTCGGGGTTGGTGATATCTCTTCTGGACTACGCTATAACCCTGAAGAATTTTAATACAAAGGTTGTTGAAGTTCATTGTTGCTGCACCATCTGAATGTAGATTTGATGTTCTGGGTCTTGCTACGGAATTCTTGTGTCTTTCTATGGATCAATAAGTTATTCTAACCTGTGTTTTATATTCTCTGTGTTTGCAAATTTCATATGTGTTTCATAATCTTAGTAATGGAGAAAAAGAATAGCCAATAATTTGTTTAAATACACTTTTTGTTCAATCTCTATTATTACTTATGTTTTCTTCAAAGTTAGCATAAACAAGAATTCTTCGCTGCTCCTGTTTCCACTAATTCTTTCACTTTGAATATTAATAAGGAATTCTTTACTGCTCCTTGATAATACTCATGCATTTTCCCTCTGCCAACATGATGAAGGATTCTTAACTACCCTTCACCCACTGGCTTTCATTCCATCTATTTCTGGATCATAAAATTGCTCCAAGATTGATTACCTTGCTCTGTAGTATCACCTTTAGTCAAAGAAATCATATTCAGCTCTTCACCCTCATAAACTCCATTAGCCCAATGGAATGAACTGTTCATACTTGCATCCTAGTTCTGTTCAAGATCACCATCCAATAAACTCAAAACAAAACCCTGTACATCATAACTAGCCTAAAATACCTCAAACATAGCTAAATCATAAAGAGAGAGCCCTCTCTCGATGCAAATTGGCTAGAATTTGTGTTCAAAAGATTGTTTTGTGGTTACCTCAGTCGTATCCCCTCCTTAGAATCTTCCTAGGGGAAAACCGAAGTGATAACATCATTGGCGACTCCATTGGGGACTGAACGATTGTTTGTTACTACTGTCTAGTTTCCAAAAAGTATAGATGGAGTCTGAAGTTAGCCAGGTAGCCTTTGAAACTGTTTTTGCTATGCAATCACAGGAGTAAATAAAAGTTATTTCAGTCTATCTCCAGCCTAGTTTTTAGGCTTTAAACAGTTGTCTCAAAGATTTGATCATTTTCCTTGTTTCAAACATACCTAAAGGAAGGCCCAACGCCTTCTATATTTCAAAAGCTCCCTTCAAAATATTGTCAAAACTTGTATCCTTCAAATATTTCCAGAAAATACCAAAAAATATACTTTTAGAAGCTGGCTCCAAAGAAGAAAACTCGTTACACTAGGTCAAACCCGGACCCAAATCCCCCACTTATTTTTGACAATCCCAATTTGATTCCTAAGAACCTTAGAAAACCTGAAAATCAAGAGATTTCTGCTGATTCAAATCCTGAAACACTTCAGCAGAAACCTATCCAAACTCAACTTATTGTTGGAAAGTCACAAGCCCTTTCTCCTATCATTGTAGCTTCTCCTATTTCACCATTATTCCTCCAAACCATCACTTCTACCCCCCCATCTACAGCCCATATTTCAACTGTAATCCCTGTTCTTCCAGTTGTAACATTTATCTCTGTAAATATGGCAAACCGATATGCTCCCTTGCAATTACCTGCAAATCCAGGGGCTATGCCTCAGGATTACCAAAGCAAAATCACCTATTTTGATGGTGTTGGTACCTACACAGCACAACAACATACAAAGAAAATGACAGACTATTTTGAAAATTATGCGATTGATGATGATGACGTTAGAATGAAAATTTTTGTCCAGAGCCTAACTGGTGATGTTAGGACTTGGTTTAGGGCCCTCCCTGCAAATACAATTGTTGATCCACAAGCCCTTTATCAAACTTTCCTAAACATATGGGAAAAGAAGAAGGATCCATTACATATCCTATCAGAATATGATAGCTTGAAAAGAGGCCCACAAGAAATTGTTCAAGATTACTGTGCCAGATTTAATAATGTGTACAATGTTATTCCTCCTAATCTTAGACCACCACTAGACTTGGCCTTGATCAAATTCCCTGATGGATTTGACTCGGACATGGCCTACCAGCTTAGGGAAAGAGCTCCTTCAAGTTTAGAAGACATGCAAAGCATAGTTGTTAGTGTAGAGGCTAATCTGATTTCTAAACAAAACCGGGCCAGATCTGAGAGAAGAACAACTTTTAAGGAAGAACCTTTTGCGTTTGAAAAAAAATTAGATGTGATTGTTAAAGGTATGGATATACTTGGGGATAGAGTTGAAACTATTGAGAGGAAATCATCATGGGATGGCCAACCAAGTAATGTTGGGACGAATCCAAACTTTAGGAAAAACCAGAATTCTAACACTGGGAAAGTTGGTCTTGACCAAAACATCAGACCACCATTCCAAGAAAACTATTTTGAGGTTTCAACATCTAGTGAACCAATGGAAGATACTCAAATCAATTTGATGGGTCTCAATAGTGGACAACAAATTTTCCTAACTCAAGAAGATCAAGAGGCTCATACTCTTGGTCAGTTTCAAATGCAATTAGGGGAATCCTCTGATTTCCAGGAAGGGTATGACATAGCTGTGTATGAAGTCCACAAACAGTATAACTTGAGAAGTAGGAGAATAGATATCCCTGATGATCCCAAGCAGAAAGCAATCAGACAGCCTTCTAAAACCAAACTAAAGGATTCTCATATACAAACAACTCCTAAACCAATTTCAAATCCAAATACTCTAAACGTTGAAGATGTTTCAGCCAAACAAAAATCAGATCAGCACCCTCCACCTATTTTTCCTCTTGAAGAAATCATAGAGGAACCTTTAGAAAATGGTGTAAAAGTGACTTCAGCTCATAATAATATTCAAATGAAAGAATTAGTTACAGAAAACTCAGCTAAAAAGGATAACCTTACTGCCCGAAATGTTGAAATACAAACAGAAAAACCTTTCAATTTGGAGACCGAAATAAGCAAGTTAAAAATAGCCATTCCACTGTTTGAATTGGGTAAGCATGAAGTCTTTAGAGAACAAATCAGTAGGACACTACAAATTCCAGAAAACAGAGATGTAGTGAATGTCCTTGATGACCAGCCAGAACTTATATTTAGTCCTGAAGTAAATGGAAAGTTTGTAGATGGAGGAGTTCCTCCTTTCTATGTCAGTTTGAACATTCATGAAAAGATACTTCACAATGCAATGTTTGATTCTGGGGCCTCTCACAATTTGATGCCCAAATCAGTGATGGAAAAATTAGAACTAGACATAACTAGGCTATACAAGGACCTATTCTCATTTGATTCTAGTCAAGTCAGATGCCTAGGATTGATTAAAGATCTGTGTGTATCATTGGTCCAATACCCGGCCAAGACTATTCTAATGGATGTAGTAGTGGTTGATATCCCACCCAAATATGGAATGTTATTATATAGATCTTGGGGTGCAAGCTTTAGGCTCTTTACAGCTTTACATGTCCTATGCCACCATCTCAGTCTTTGGCCAGCCAAAGAGATGATATAGGGAAACTTTGATGAAGTATGTGGTTAGTAGCCAAGAAAAACCCCAAAACTTTCCCATTTATTCTATGCATTCAGACATGGATTCTTTCATCTTGTACAACACTGAGATTTGCCCCCCATCTGATGTCAAAATTCTGGTCTTAGGCCAAGATGAACTCCTAAATGAGAAATCCACTATTTAGATCCAAGAAGTCTCAAAGAACAATAAATTGACAGTCACACAAGAGGAATCCCATGAGACTGAAAATTCAAACCTGCCTGCTAAACAAATCTTGAAATTTCTGATAATAGCTCTAAACAAGAAATCCTATGGTATTTGGAATTTGATGGATCTGTCAATAATTTAGGTGCAGGGGCAGGCATTTGGATACACAATATGCAAAATGATCATGCGGAAGGACATGCATATAGGTTAAATTTTAGGTGCACCAACAACATGGCCGAATATGAAGCCCTTTTGCTTGGGCTCAAAGTGATCAAAAGCCTAGGAGCGGATAGGATATCAGTTTTAGAAGATTCTGATTTGATAATTTAGCAAATGAAAGGAAATTTTATCACAAATGACATTGCATTAAGATCATACAGAGGTGCAGTAATTGAAATTCTCAACACTTTCCTAGAATCTCAGCTCACCAAAATTCCAAGGAATCAAAATCTACATGCTCACAGTCTAGCAACTTTTGCCAGTACTTGTAAACTGCCATTTAAGCCTAATCATCGATTTTCAGCTGAGATTAAACATAGGCCAACTGTACCTGATAATGTCAAAAATTGGCAAGTATTTGATATTGACATTCAAATCAATAATTTCCTCACCCTCAAAGAAGAGCTTTCCAGCACAAAAATAGATACAAGTACCATAAGTGAAAATGATCAAACAGACACAATTGAAACACATATTTCTGCTGAAACAACAAACCAAATGCTACATCCAACAAAGTTTGCTAAAGCAGATTTACAAGAATTTGAAGAAACAGAATGTAATGAAGCTATTGGAGCAGAATGTGAAGTGATTGATTTGAAGGATAATTTTTTACCTACAGGCCTGATTCCTTTAGAGAATATTTTTGACTCAAATGACATTTCTAGAAAACCTAAAATGTAGCCATTAAACGCAAAAATTGAGGACAGTAATATAAGAATTGCATGTAGGTTTTAACCCCGTACAGAAATTACCTGCATACGAATTCTAAATCACAGGAAAAATAAAAATGCGAGAGCATAACACATAAAACACGTATACACAGAGATTTCCCACTGGA
>APFE030678214.1:30497-70253 GCA_000404065.3 Pinus taeda
GATTTCCCACTGGATCCCAAAACCGAGACTACCAGCTTGATTTTTCATTATATTCCTTTCAATGTTACAATACATATTTATACATGTCGATGCATCCAATACCATGGACCAAAAACCATCGTGTCCAAAACCATGGACCGAAAACCATCGAGTCCAAAAAACATGTGCGAAAATCATGCACAAAACCATAGGTGGGTCCGCCCAACCTAACATAGGGTCCAAAACCAAAATTTTCCGGGGCGCTGCCCCAGACCCCATAAAGTGGGGTTACGGGTACCCCTCAAACCCCCTATTAACTATGTGGAAAGAATCTAACACAACCCAATAGGATTACCTAGCAATAGCATCACAACTTGGGCTCAGATGCAGCAAACCTTTAACAACAAGTATCGAGACTATTGTAGTTCAAAAGATACTAAAGAAGAAATCTTCTGAATGACCATAGGAAGTGATGAGTCCCTAGAAGACTATGAAGAGAGGTTCCAACTCAGTTACAAAAGGGTCGGGCATACACTTAGCCCTGAGTCTCTAAAGTTCATCCTACTCAGGGGAATCCAGGAAGATCTTCTAGACACCCTCCATCTACTGGCCGGGGGAGACATTTACCAACTACCCTATGAAGACATAAAGACTATTTTTAGAAATCATTCTAGGGTATCTAGAAAGAAAGGTAGGGGGAGTCACCCCATAGCCAGTACCTCTTCCTCCAACTCATCCATCAAAGGAGAAATTGGAAACATGCTAGAAGACTTCAAGAGTGAGATGCTACAGACTCGTGCCATGCAAATGGACACCTTACACATCAAAAGAAAACAAGAGGAAGCAGAGAGTGCTTTGGACATTTTTTTCCCTAGATGCACCAGGAGGCATCCTAAGAATGAATTCCATTCAATTCTGTAGAGGTTTGTTCATTCTGTGAAGAGAATAATTCTACGGATAAGTGCCCTTCCTTGCCCGAACATAAAGCTATATATAAAGAGGCAGAGGGAGTCACTGAACAACTCTACTACATAAACCAAAGAAGACCATATGGCCCTAGACCATACTAGCAGGGGATGCAAGGCACATCTCAGGCATACTACAACCCGAACCAAGTGTCGTCCATGCCTTCTTGGGGTCCCCTTGCTCATTCTTCCTAGTCCACACCCCCTCCTTGGTCCTTCACATCTTAATATCATGCCCAACTAGCCACCCATTCATTTCAATCCTATGCTCAGCCACAGCCTTAGTGGAATGCATCTCATCATGGGTGGAGGCCCTAATACAACTCTCTTCCCACTCTTTTTCCTCCACCAACTACCTAACCACAACCGTCACCTCCTGGTCCACCAAAGCAACCCCAAATGCCTGCCTAGCCAAATCCGAACCCGAAAAATAGACAGGCTCATCAAGTGTATAGTGGGGAACCTTCATGCCCAACTTATGCTATGAAGATTCAAGAAATCAACTTGTGATCTGGGAAGGTTCTCCAAGATAGCTAGCCTCCACCTAGGGAGGTTGAGGAAGATAAAGAGGAAAGTGAACCTAAAGCAATTCCACCCTTTCCTAAAAGCCTATCCATAACAGTCTAGCCTACCCTAGAAGAGACTGAACTCTTGGGAGAATTGAAACATTTATTTATGAAGATACCACTTCTCCAAGTCATAAAAGATGTACCTATCTACAATAGGTTGATCAAAGATGATTTCTTTATGCATCCAGGAAGGTGCAAGAGAGATACCCCAACCATCAATGTCATAGGACAACTATCCGACCTAATTTTAGGGTAGGTAATCTATCCAAAATATCTGGACCGTAGAAGCCCAGTAGTTGATGTCCACATCAATGGCACCATGATCTGACACATCTCGGTTGATCTAGGAGCTGCCATTAATGTGATGACAAAGGACACAATGCTCAAACTTAACCTCTAGGGCTCCTTGAGGAAGACCATGACCATGCTATAGTTATCAAACCGCTCTATAGTGACCCTTGAGGGGATTGTGGAAGATGTGATGGTATCCATTGCTCCTTGGGAGTACCCTGTTGATTTCTTAGTTCTCCATCTAAAGGCAAAGCTCACTGGGTATCCTATCATTCTGGGAAGACCCTGGTGTCAAGCTATAAAAAGGGTCTCTTTCACCTATAATTACCTCAAATTAATATGTCAATCTGGGAACGTTTTGTTATTTCAAAGAGTGTCTCAGTCTAAGGCTATCATTTGCCAGAGTAATGCTAGTAGCACAGTGTTCGAAGATACAAGAGTAAACGGATGCTTGTTTATAGTTAACTACTTCAAGAGATTAAACCACACATTCAGAAAACTAAGAAATATATCAGTCAAGGGTTCGGTAGCAATAACCCATCCCTTTGTAAACTGATGGAAAAGGAAACCAAAGAATAGATTATGGATCTGGAAGCCGGACAATAGACGTCAATGCTCACTACAGCCTAAGATCGTTCTTCACACCAAAATAAAAAATGACAAGAAATGAAACGATAGATAAGAAATGGAAAACAATTAAGAAATAGAACAACAAACCTGAAATGGAACAACAGTTAAGAAATAGAACAACAAACCTGAAATGGAACAACAGTTAAGAAATAGTAACAGCAACTAAGTCTAACAAGCAGTAACACCTTAGTCTATAAGATCAAATGCACTAATCGTAATCTACAGGAATCAAACGACAATCCTTCACTCTTCAGGGTGGATTGAATAACACACCAAAATGGAACAATACTGATTAATGATGAATTATAGAACAACGCTTGAAAACCATATATACACACGGCACACTTTAATAGTAATCTGATCCAATTATCCATCTCAGTTAGAAAGAGTACGACTTCATTTCAAAATAGAACAACATTGTTTATAGATCCAACAATCGCAAAGAACATAACTCCCAAGAGGAATTCTGTAATGTCAATGAACAAGTGCATAGCACAAAGGCTCTGTAATTAAATAGCAACGGTATTCTGTAAAGACTAGCAGTATTATATCAACACCTAAAAGAATAGTGATACGATGCAAAGTCAATACAATAGTTCTGTCTTTAGAAACCTTAATAAATTAAACATAACAGAGCATGTGATGTAAACTTACAAAACACATCAGATTACCAAATAACATCAATAAGCAAACCACGCATAAACCAACGTAATAGTATAAGAGCAAGTGTCCTCCACGACCAGTCCCTTAGCCTCCAGGGGTACACCGCTTGAAGTTATTCCGGACTCAAACATGAAATAGTAACCAAGTTTGTATTAATGCATAAAGCAGAATTACAATAGATCAATTATTAATGAGACTCGATGATCAAAGTTTTGATCTGAAAGAAAATTACATAAAACATAACAGATTCTCTTTTCGAGCTAACAGTGATGCCCCTTTTATAATGGTGAAGGCGGAGATATCTAAGTGCAAAAATAGATAAAACAGTGATCCCTCAGGATCAAGGATCCCGAGGGATTCACCGAACCATTAGTCCTCAGTCATCTCTTTTCTTTCCTACCCCGAGCCGATATCTCCACTTCCTTTCCAGGGCTGATTCGCTTTGATTTTCTTTGCCTTGTTTGCATATGGTTCCCCGTCAAAGGGATAGTGGTTAACCCATCCTTGTCCTTTCCCTTGGAACGGCAGTTTCTCGTTTTTCCTTCTTTCTACATAAGGAAATGACAATTGTTAGTGTTTTCGTCTTGCATATTAATCTCACATGTTTTATTATAATTCCTTATCATTTTCTGAGTTCATGATGCAAAAGGTTTGTAAGTTCTAATGAAAAGATGCTGAAATAATTACCAAAAACATACCTTCTTTAGTACTCCACACACCCCCTTGCTTACCCTTTTTCATGCCCTCATGAAAACATTGTAGTTGACATGTAAGGCAGTGAGTCAATAGGCTGGAGATGGGATCTCATGTGAAGGCCTACAACCATGATGCATAACTAGGTGTTCAAAGAAATGGCCTGTCTAACGCTCAGGCATCTCATACAGGGCTTGGTATCCAGGTGGAGGGTGCCAAATAATTGGACTCCGGAACCTATATCCTAACCAGGATGGCCCTGCCCTCAAAATTATTTTACGATAGAGGTGCAAGAGGTTGGCGGCTAATTTAAAATTTTCATCCTTAAATGGTTCCCTGAGTTGGATATTCGGACTAGAGATCTGATACTGAAAGTTAGCCGCATCAATGGCAAGGTCTTTGATAGAGAAAAAGTATTTTATTCCCTGTCGAATGATTACCTCATGCATGGGTCCTAATGCTTCAATTACACCTGGAGTCTTCATGAGGTTTCTATTTTTTCTCCACAACTGTATTGGATCCCTAGGCTCAGCTCTTATCCACAAATCTAATCTGTTTTCTTGTCTTTGGAAAGCATTATAGGCTTTAAGCCATTTAATTTGATTAACCCCAAATGAAATAAATGCTTGTAATTGGATATCCCCAATAAAAGGGCCAAGGTTCAGCTCAGTCTCCTGGTTTAATACAAGGTTATGTAAATAAAACTCACATAGTAGTCTCTGAACTTTTACCTCGTAGTGTTTACAACAGTTTATAAAATCATCGATGGTGTTAATTTGTATGGGAGCACCTGCTTTAATAGCCTTTATTTTCAATTGCAAATATCGTTCCATTAAAAATAAGGCATAATTCTTAGTAGGGGCTCTACATGCTAGGATGTCATTGTATAAAGAAAATAAGGTATCCATCTGCTTAATAACTATATCTAACCTACGAGTTACCTTCGCGACTTTTTCTTCTTCCCTTCGCCACCCTTCAAAGGCCTGGCTTTCAGATAGATTGACGTTCCTAAGCTGCTATTGTAGCTCTTCATACTTTTCTCGAGGGACTGTTTGCTCTATAAGCTTTTCTGCTGCTTGTTGAGCTTGCTTCAAACCCTTTTGTAGGGTTACCGTTTTCAGATCTCTTTTCCATGCGGCAGTGGAGGCTGGGAGTTTTACCTGAATTTTCCTATTGCATTGTTTTGAGTTCATGACTCTTATCACTCCCAAAGGTGGTGTCTTCGTCTGAATTTCCTTATCGCGGGTCAACATATCATCCATTTATATCTTAACTTGGATATCAGTCCATTGCTGTTCCTTTTTAATTGGAACAGCAGCCTGGTTTTTGACAGGGTTTTGAACAGCAGGATGGACTCTGGTCCTCCGCCCCTTTGTCTTGAGGGGTTTTGTTGGAGTGGTTGAATTTTTCCTTGTCGAAGTCCTTTTTACCCTTTTCCTTGCTTTTAGAATCCTAATCTGCTGGTGGAGCTGAATTATTATATTCAGTAGTCTCTACTGTTCCTTTCACAATTCCTTAATTTCCTCAATTTCCTTAGAAGGAACAGGAGGTTGTTTACTACTGCCTGGACTGTGACTAACTCCCTAATTTTCTCTTTGGGGTGCTTCTTCGTTGCTCTGCTCTAGTTGTTTCGGGGCAAGAACCCTAACTGGTTCTGCTATTTCTTGGGTGACCTCCTTTTCTACCCCCATTTTCTCCGGAATTTCTTCTGGTGTCATCTGGTTAGGAACGGATTGTTCTTGTTCAACATCTCCTATCATATTTCCATCATGAATAGGTAGATTCTTTTCTTCTACCTCCTCTTCATGTGATTCTCCAGGTGCATTTCCCTTCTGAGGTTCCTCTTTGGCATGGAGATCTGAAGGACTGGAAGGTTGGCCATATTCACCCATATTGGCCAAAACTTTGGCCAATTCATCTTCTCCCAATGGGTCCTACAATGCGCTACCTTCTTGTTGTTCCGTTTCCTCCTCCTGCTCAGATTTCTCGGCTTCTTCTTCCATTTCTCCTTCCTCTTTTTCCTACATTCCTTTCTCATTGTCTTCCCCTTCTAATCGTGGGGGTTGCTCATCTTCTATCTCTACTGGTTGGCTGGTGTTTCATTGGGGCTTCTCCAGCCTCCCTCGTAGCCATGCTAGCTGGACCGATTTCCTTCGTTTTTCTAGACGCTCAGGTGTACTGGTGGCATGTTTATGATTTGGGGACGGTGTGGTCAATCCTCCAATTATCATGGCAATTAGCTCTTCCCAGATGCTCTGCTGCTGGGTAAGGCTATGGCTGACTATTAACCGAATCAACCCATGATGAATAACAACTGACTCTACATGTTGTGCCTTTTTTATGCTCCGTGCAACATCATGAAGTAATGAATTAAAAAATGCAGGTAAATTTATAGAGCATTTTTGCTTTAGTACAGCTGAGAGTTTAAGATGTCGTGGTCTTACCACGTCTTTTCTACCTTCACAGGTGATGTAGCTTTGAATGGTCTTCGCCAATTCTTCCCACGGCTCTCCTAATGCTACTGGAAGAACCCCTTTTCCTCTAATTGTTAGGCTCTGGCCTTCCTCCTAGAAGATTTCTATAATCTTTTGCAATCTCTCCTTTTTTAACGTCCATACAGGTCCAATGGTTGGTAGTCCCGAGACTTCTGCGATTATGTCATCAGTGATAGCTATGCATCTCCCCCTCACTGTGGAGTGATCCTCTTGCAAGTTCTGTAAGAATTCAATTGCTACAGTCTCGTTGGATTCCTGTAAGCGGTTGAGATAAGTGAGCCACCCTGCTCTTGCTAGGATTTCCTGGGTAGCAGCAGAGATTGTTAACACCTGCGGTTCTCTCTGAATTGATATTCCTCCCATGTTTATGGTTTCACCGTAAACTCTCAATGGAACGGCAACTGTTCACGCTATTGAAACACAGAGAGTATGACAGATGCAAGACTCACTCAAAATCTAATGCTGTAGAGTATACAATGGAAATGGCTTATGAACAGCAAGTCATGCAAAAAAAAAAAAAAATAGTATACCGTTGAGCCATGCAATACCGCAGTACACAGCTTCTCGAATAGTGATCTGACACGTAATCTAGGGAATTATGAGGTTATCCTCCCCCCCCGCAATGTGATAGGTTGTCCCGGCTGTCAAATAAAGGAGCAACGTGTCGTTCTAAAACAAAGCCCTTAAGGAACAGTGTATGGCAATATGCCATGTTTAAAAAAGTAGCAAATTACCAAAATCGAGGCGTAGAGTTGGGTCACTTAATACGTAAGAGACTGCGGTGATATGATGTGAGGTTGGAGATAGGACATCTGCCATGGATACGGAGTCTCATGCGATCATTGTCAATTGTTCTGTTATGATTAGTGATAATAGATGTACATGCATTGTATGGTTTGGGAAATAATATATGATTGATTACTAAGGCATAAGAAATAGAAGGGTGCTAATAACTACCTACTGGTGTAAATGATGTGACTTTAATACCATTAACAGTGCTCTGCTGCCGATAAGTGTCCATAACCTTGGCAGAGTTGTTTATTTCACCCATGTAACCATGATCCTTTGTGTATGCTTAGGAAATGTTGTGTGATGTCAAAATGTAGGCCATTATGTTGGCTTGGTGACTAGTTAGCCATAATGCCATTCACGAGGAAGGAGCGAAAGGTGGGCAAGCTGGCTCATGATGAGACCTCCTGTTCCAAGGATTCTTTATTTGATATACCTTTTGGACCATATCCCTGGTGTGGTGGCCATAGTGGGAATGCCACTTTGCTTTCGTCCTTATGATCATCGTAGGTTGGCTCTTGATGAGACCCCCTATCTTGCATTTGACAACTTATAAGTCATTAAGACATCATTGTTTGCTCTTTTCTCTTTCTTTTTCATGAAGTACTTTCCTTATTTATACACAAAGGGTGGTTCAACACTCCTTAAGAGTAGGAATGGTGGAAGAAGTCTTAACATCTCAATAGGAAAATATAAACCCTTTGCTCTTATTCCTGAATAATAATCAAAGAGGATTAAAAGGGACCAACATGATAAAGATAACCAATCAGAGCATAATTAGTAGAACAATGACAACAAAAGATAATGAATAAGCATATCCTTCCCTCTGTCCTCTTACCAATTCAAAGCAATTTCTTATAAAGATAGCGATTTTATGATTCGTTGATTTCAATATGTTGTGATTTTGTATCCATTGCATAAATGCATAGTTGTATTCTAAAAGACTTGAAGGAATAGGAACAGTAAGCATCCTTAATTTAGAACAGCGAGGGGAACAAGCTGTTTCAAAAAGGGAGAGCAAAAGAATGCAAGTGGTGTTCCTTTTGGAAAAAGGAACAATAAAAGACCAAAAATGTTGTTCCTTTGGGAAAGGAACAACAGAAAACGCAAATGTCGTTCCTTTGAAAAAGGAACAGTAAAAATCAAAAACGTTGTTCCTTTGGAAAAGGAACAACAAAACACACAAATGTCATTCCTTTGGAAAAGGAACAACAGAACACGAAAATGTTGTTCCTTTGGAAAAGGAACAACAGAACACACAAATGTCGTTCCTTCGGAAAAGGAACATCAGAAATCGAAACTGTTGTTCCTTTGGAAAAGGAACAACAGAAGTCGAAACTGTTGCTCCTTTGGAAAAGGAATAGTAGAACACAAAATTGCCATTCCTTTGGAAAAGGAACAGCAGAAATTGAAAATGTTGTTCCTTTGGAAAAGGAATAGCAAAGCAAACAAATGTCGTTTCTTTGGAAAAGGAACAACAAAACTCAAAAATGTTGTTCCTTTGGAAAAGGAACAACAGAACATAGAAATAAAGAAAAAGAACAAAATTACAGCAAAATGACGGCTGATCCAAAGGGTGTTTTTCTTTTGAAAAAGGAACAACAGGAAGAAAATGCTATCCTTTTGAGAAAAGGATCAGCAAAAAAAATAGTAACGACAAAACATTGATTCAAAAATATGTACAAAAATGATTCAAAAGAAAAAGGAATTATGTACAAACTGTGAAAAGAAATAAATTTCTAAATGAATTATAGGTGAGGAAGACTTCTTTCACTCCCCTAAAATTTTCATATCAGAGTCTCGGCGTAGTTGCTGGTAGAAGGACTCCTGAGTGAGTGGTTTGCGATACAGATGAACTCGGTGGCCATTTGACTTGAAGGCATATCCAGAACCGTCAATAGTGATTAGAGTAAGGGTACCATTGTCATGTACTTTATGGATTTCGTATGGTCCCAACCAACGAGTCTGGAGTTTCCCGGGGAAGTCCTGAAACCTGGAGTCGTACAAAAGTGCCGAGTCTCCTTCATGGAAGACTTTATTTTTAATGAGAGCGTCATGCCATTTAGCTTGTTGCTGCTAGATCAGGGCAGTCTTTTGAAGTGTAGAGAACCTAATTTTGTCCAGCTCATTGATCTGTTGTAATCGATTAATCTGTGCCTCGGTTAGATCTAATCCAACTTCTTGTGTTGTTCCTAATTTTTGGATTTTGAATTCTATAGGGAAAATGGGTTGTTTTCCAAACACTAATTGATAAGGTGAGTAACCAGTGGTACTTCTCCATGTTGTTCTATAAGCCCACAGTGCTTCGGGTAGTCTAGCAGCCCAATCACGTCTATGTGACGCAATGGTTTTCGTTAGGATTGCTTCTATTATTTTATTGTTTCTTTCTACCTGCCCATTTGCCTGTGGGTGGTATGGAGTAGTGATTTTATGCTGGACATGATAGTTGTTGAGTGTTGCAGCTATTTTGTTCTCAGCAAACTGTGGTCCACCATCTATAATTATCTCTCTTGGAAGGCCATAACGTACAAATAGATGGATCAGGAACTGTATGACAGAATCCTTTGTAGCTTTTGGAAATGCCTCTGCTTCAACCCACTTGGTGACATATTCTGTTGCCACCAAAATATATGTTTTCTAGTTTGATGATGGGTTAATTGGTCCAACGAAATCAAGAGCCCATCGTTCGAATGGTTCGATTACTAGCTATGGTTTCAGAGGCATCTCATCAGACTGACCAGGGCATCCTGCTTTCTGGCAACTGTCACAGGCTTGGACGAATTTCTTTGCATCTTTGAAAATCGTGGGCCAATAATATCCTGTTTGCGGCACTTTATGTCCAGTTCTGCAATCGGCGAAATGTCCACCACATGGTCCGTCATGGCAGGGTTTTAAAATGTCAAAGATTTCATCTTCTTGAGCGCATCTCCTGATGTGCATGTCTGCCCTTGTGTGGAATAAATAGCCCCCAATCCAAGAAAATCAATCACTCCGTTGAATAATTTGTTTCCGCTCATTAGGGGTTAGATGCTTTGGTAGTTTACCTACTGCTGGGTAATTGGCAACATCAGCATACCAGGGTGTTTGAACAGCCACAGGAAACAGATGCTCATCCGGAAATTGGTCTTCAATTGTTGCTTCATCGATTGGCTTTGGCATTCTTGAGAGAAAATCGGCTACAAGATTTTATTTTCCAAGTCAATCCTTGATTGTAATATCAAATTCCTACAATAAAATCAACCATCTAGTTATTCTAACATTTGTGATAGGCTTGTTTGCTAAATATTTTATGGCAGAATGATCTATGTACAAGATAACAGGATATCCAGTAATGTAATGTCTGAACTTATTGATAGCATGTATTACAGCTAGAAATTCTCTTTCAGTAACAGTGTAGTTTAATTCAGCAGGGGATAAATTTTTGCTGATGTAATAAATTGCATATGGTTTTTTATCCTCTTCCTATCCAAGGACTGCTCCAATGGTTGTATTTGAGGCATCAGATGATATCTGAAATGGAAAATCCCAATTTGTTCCTCGAAGGACTGGGGTTGTGGACACGAGCTTCTTTAGATCCTTCAAAGCATGTTCACATTTTTGTATCCAAATAAAATCAATGTTACCAGTTAGTGCATACAAAGGTGCAGCCAATATGCGAATAATGTTCTATAAACCTCTTATAGTAACCAGAAAATCCAAGAAAACTGCATACCTTCATTTCAGTGGTAGGAGTGGGAATAAGCAAAATTATTTGGATTTTGGCTGGGTCTACCAGAATGCCAGCTGCTGAAATATAGTGTCCTAGGATAAGTCCTTCATCCATCATCATACAACATTTTTCATGGTTTAAACAAAGCCTGGTAGCAATGCAGCGTTGTAGGACTTTTTCTAGTGTATCCAATGTTGGATCAAAATCATCTCCGTATGGTGTAAAGTCATCCATGTATACTTCAAGTCCTTCATTTATTAAGTCTACAAAAATGCTGAGGATAGCCCTTTGGAATGTGGCAAGAGCATTGCATAAGCCAAAAGGTAGAACTCGGTAGACAAATGTTCCCCAAGGACAAGTAAAAGTAGTTTTGTCTTGGTCTTTAGGGGCAATCTGAATCTGATTGTATCCACTGAAGCCATCTAGGAAAGAAAAGAATTTCTTTCCTGCCAAAGTGTCGAATACTTGGTTGATGAATGGGAGAGGGAAGTGGTCTTTTTGTGTTGCTTTATTTAGCTCTCTGTACTCCACACAGATTCTCCATTTCCCATTCTTTTTTGGTACAACCACAAGCAGAGAGACCCATTTACTATCAGAGATAGGATAGATGAAATTGACATCTAAAAGTTTTTGAAGTTCAGATTTTACCACATCTTTTAGATGAAGATTTAGTCTCCTCTGAGGCTGACGAACATGTCTCGCATCTTTTTCTATGTAAATGTGGTGTGTACATAACTGGGGGTCTCGTGCAAATGCTTCTTTATATTTCCTTAACACATGGATGAGCTTCATTTCTTGTTCGGATGTGAGGTTGGCATTAATGTTTAAGGTTTTTCCCAGTTCAATTTCCACAGTTTTACTATTTCCAACAAAGGTAACAGGTATTGTATGATCATGTGTATCTTTAAGAGGATCTTCTTCTAATTCACTATCAAATGCTGCTTTTATCATGTGACATTGTGTGCAGGATGTGAGTTCAGTTTGACTAATGAAATTATTAATGGTATCGTCTTCTGTTTGGTCTTTGAAATCAAGTGCCTCTTGTATAGTTAATGAAGATCTAATGTTATCAATAAAGTATGATACAGGGTGCCTATTAGTTTTGTCTATTGTGACACTTGGCTGCACTGGAGGACATAGAACTAAGTTCTTGATATCTGCGCCACTGGTTATGGTCATATTTCCTTGCCGACAGCCAATATAGGCATCGGCAGTGGCAAGCCAAGGTCTACCTAAAATCAATGGATATCCATCAAGTCGGGTTTTGGGATTTATTATCAGAAAATCGGTTGGATATTCCCAAGAGTCAACAGAGACCATGATTTCATGTAGTGTGCCCTCTGGCCTAACCACATATCGGTCAGCCAATTCTAGCAAGGTAGAGGTGGGTTCTACAGATGTAATGCCTAGATTTTGGCAAGTAGTGGTTGTTAAGATATTGATTGCAGCCCCTAGATCAACTAAGGCATTGGAAATGGTCTAACCATAAATTTTCACAGTTACTATTGGATTTCCTAGGTCTTCGTATTTAATGGGTGTTTCTCTTCCTGATAATAAGTCAGATAGAGTGTCAACTACTTGGACTCTTGGATTATTTGTTATATTCCTCCTTGGTTTCTTTATACATAATTCTTTGATAGTTTTTGCGTATATTGGGATGTCTTGAATGGCTTGGAGGAATGAAATTTTTATGTACAAATTTTGTAATTCTCCTAGAATATCAAAATCAGGATATTGTATAGGTCGAGGTATGAATAATAATTCTCGGAATGGGGGAGAGGATGTAGTTGCTTGACTATGAGTTTGTTGTTTATTCACATCCTCTTCTTGTGACAGATGTTCTCTAGGTAACTGATTTTGAACCTGAACTGTCTTATCTCCCTTGGTTTCAATAATACGCCCAGATCTTTACTGAAGATCATTACACTCCCTCAGATCGGCTCCTATTTCTGGTGTTTCTATGATTTGGACAGATTGGACCAGTCTGTTATTTGGATTGGGGTTTGGTTGGGCTAGGAGTTGCGGTCTCAGATTAGACTGGGGATTTTGTTGTAAGGCTGGCAGTGTAGGTTGAGGGATCGGAATGATTCCTACTGGCTGATGCATCGGTCTCTCCCAGTTTGTCTGCCAAGCTAAAATTTGTGAATTATGAGGAGTCCATTGTGGTGGGTATGCATTACTTTGCCAATATGGTGGGGTATAAGGAAGATTTGGCCAACCAGATTGGCTTGCCTGATTCAGCCACGGGGTTGAGGAAGGAAATGACTGTGGTGACCAGTTTGGAAACGGGGGTTGAAATTGACTTTGCCACATATTATATTGTTGAGCATTATACTGCAGACTGAAAAGAAGAAGTTGGGTCTGGAAACATACCAGATTGTCGCGGTTGCCACTGACGGTGTTGGTTGGGCAAATACACCGATTCTGACTCTTCTTCTGCTTCCTTATATACTGCTTTTAATCTGGGAAGTGAGTGACAGCTTTCCGTAAAGTGATCTTTTGTGCAGATGGCGCATGTTTGGACTACATCCAGTGGACACTCCTTATGGCTATAATTTTTCTTACATTGGGGACAGAAGATTGCCAAATTCTGTTCTGCCTCCATTTGCTTCTGTTTGGCCTACATAATATCAAGTTGTGTAGTTAGTGTCCCTAGTATATCAGTTTTAAACTTTTTTAATAAATTTCCAATTTCTACATGCGTTACTCCTTCTGTCGAAACTTTATTATCTCTTACAAACTGATCATGTTCTGTTGGTTTTACTCTTGTGCTGCCTCTCGAGCGCTTGATACATAAATCAATAATATCAGCAAAACTTTCTCGATAAATATCTTCTTTTCCCATAATGTTTAATGTTTAAATCCATTGTTCCTTCATGCCCCTTATTAATGTTGTTTTTAACACATTATTAGGTAAAACCAATGATTCATAAGGAGATCTTTGAAGATTATACTGAAAACGTTCCACATACTCCTCTAAGTTTCGTTTCGTATGGCTATCATCTGGAATATTTCGTCCTTTAGTTCTCTAGATCTGCAATAGTCCTGATATTTTTTTATAAAAGATTCTTTCATTTGATCCCAATTATTTATAACCCTGCCACCTAATCCCATAAACCATCTTAAAGCTGCCCCTTTTAATGTAGAGGGAAATAGTTTCAGTTTCTGGGGATCGGTGGTGTAATCATATCCCCTACACAGCACATCAAATTCAAATAGAAATGCATATGGGTCTTCTGATGTAAGACCGTGGAATGTAGGGATATGTTGAAGAGGGATTGCTTTCATAGGTGCATTTGCTGCAGAATCCACTATGGGGTATTGTAATATAGAGGTTTGGATGTTTGGCTAGTTTTGAGCCATTAGGTTGAATATATGCCAATAACCTTCCGGGATATCTAGGAGGGTATTCCTAGGTTGAGGGGGAATGGCTTTAACAGGAATAGTTTTAATAGCACTTCTTCTATCTGGGATAATGAGAGTGCTTAATGTCTGAGGAGATTGAGTTTCTTCAAAGACAATTTTTGCAGCACTTCCCTTGTCTAGGTTGTTCAATGGCTGAATTGTCTCAAGAGGAGATCTTGGTTCCTTGGTTTCCCCTGTCTCTCCTCCTCCTTCACAAAGATTACTGAAATTCCCTTCCTGCAATAGTTCTAGAGTATAATTTTCAATTTCTTGAAAGTCCTACTCTTCAGTTTGGTTATGCACCTCAGCAAAGGCTACAGATGGTGGTCCTATGGCCTGAAGGGAACTAGTAGGTTGTCTAGAAATAACTTTTTTGGGTCCTACTGAGGGCTGAGATTCTGCTTTCTTAAAGATTTCGTCTATGAAGGTTGGTCGGCCAAGGGTCACTGGCCCCTTAGCATTTTCTGGCTTGGGTAGAGGTTTGGAATTCTTTTCTGACTTTTTCTTCTTAGTCATGCACACAAATTAACTACTAAATTCTACCCAAACAAAACAGCAGCAAATCTATAGGAAAGCGCGCAGAGGAGCATGATTGTTCCATTCTCCACATGTAGGTTCTTACCTTCCATTTTTAAAACCCAATTCTTCCCTAGCAGGTCTGTAAACTACTCTGAAAAAAGAACAAATGGCTACACTATTTCCCTGGCAACGATACCAAAATGTCAAGCTATAAAAAGGGTCTCTTTCACCTCTAATTACCTCACATTAATATGTCAATCGAGGAATGTTTTTTTATTTCAAAGGGTGTCTCAGTCTAAGGCTATCATTTGCCAGAGTAATGCTAGTAGCACAGTGTTTGAAGATACAAGAGTAAAGAGATGCTTGTTTATAGCTAACTACTTCAAGAGATTAAACCACACATTCAGAAATCTAAGCAATTTATCAGTCAAGGGTTCAGTACCAATAACCCACCCCTTTGTAAACTTATGGAAAAGTAAACTAGAGAACAGATCGTGAATATGGGTGTCGGACAGTAGATGTCAATGCTCACTACAGCCTGAGATCATTCTTCACACCAAAATAACAAATGACAAGAAATGAAATGGCAGATAAGAAATGGAACAACAATTAAGAAATAGAATAGCAAACCTGAAATGGAACAGCATTTAAGAAATAGTAACGACAACTAAGTCTAACAAGCAGTAACACCTTAGTCTATAAGATCAAATGCACTAATCGTAATCTATAGGAATCAAATGGAAATCCTTCACTCTTAAGGGTAGATTGAATAACACACCAAAATGGAACAACACTGATTAACGATGAATTATAGAACAACGCTTGAAAACCATATATACACACGGCACACTTTAATAGTAATCTGATCCAGTTATCAATCTCAGTTAGAAAGAGTACGACTGCATTTCAAAATAGAACAAAATTGTTTATAGATCCAACAATCGCAAAGAACATAACTCCCAAGATGAATTCCGTAATTTCAATGAACAAGTGCACAGCACAAAGGCTCTATAATTAAATAGCAACAGTATTCTATAAAGACTAGCAATATTATATCAACACCTAAAAGAACTGTGATACGATGCAGAGTCAATACAATAGTCCTGCCTTTAGAAACCTTAATAAATTAAACATAACAGAGCATGTGATGTAAACTTACAAAACACATCAGATTACCAAATAACGTCGATAAGAAAACCACACATAAACCAAACGTAACAGTACAGGAGCAAGTGTCCTCCAGGGCCGAGCCCTTAGCCTCCAGGGGTACACCGCTTGAAGTTATTCTAGACTCAAAGATGAAATAGTAACCAAGTTTGTATTAATGCATAAAGCAGAATTACAATGGATTAGTTCTTAACGAGACTCGATGATCAAAGTTTTGATCTTAAAGGAAATTACATAAAACATAACAAATTCTCTTCTCGAGCTAACAGTGCTCCCCCTTTTATAATGGTGAAGGCAGAGATATCTAAGTGCAGAAATAGATAAAACAACGATCCCTCAAGATCAAGGATCCTGAGGGATTCGCCGAACCATTAGTCCTCAGTCATCTCTTTTCTTTCATGTGCCGAGCCGATATCTCCACTTCCTTTCCAGGGATGATTCACTTTGATATTCTTTGCCTTGTTTGCATACGGTTCCCCTTCAAAGGGACAGCGGTTAACCCATCCTTGTCCTTTCCCTTGGAATGACAATTTCTCATTTTTCCTTCTTTTTGCATCAGGAAATGACAATTGTTAGTGTTTTCGTCTTGCATATTAATCTCACATGTTTTATTATAATTCCTTATCATTTTCCAAGTTCATGATGCAAAAGGTTTGTAAGTTCTAATGAAAAGATGCTGAAATAATTACCAAAAACATACCTTCTTTAGTACTCCACACTTGGTTGGCTACAGTCAATGTGTACATCAATTGTTGAGCTGGGAACATGACCATAAAGAATGGGCACATGTCCAAGTAGTTAATCCTATACCCTCCTGCCCAACCCGTGCTAGAACATGATCTACCTCTCTTGTTGGAGGAGGAAGATGAGAATGAAGTTTATTCCACACCACTTTGTACATTAGAAACTACCATGGAGGGGAAACCCCTAAGATGAGGATGATATGATCAAAAATTTAATTCAGAACCCACCTCTCAGTATATCACCATTAGAAGACATAGTAAGAGAAACCCAAAACAACCCGTCAACTAATCTCTGTGTGGCTGATCCTCCTCCTCCCTGTGTCAAAAATATAGAGTTCAGCCTAGAAAGAATCTACTTCCTAGGAGAAGGAGCTATGCAGCCTGCTGAGAAAACATCTAGATGCCTTCGCATGGAGTTACAAGGAAATGAAGGGAGTGCACCATTCAGTATGTAATCATCATATATACATCAAGGAATATTGAAAACCAGTCAGGCAGCCTCATGGGGGGATGAATCTAGCACTTAAAGATATTGTTAAGGAATAACTACAGAAATTGCTTGATGCAGGATTCATCTATCCCATCTCTGACAGTGAATGGGTCTCTCCTTTAGTGCTAGTGCCAAAGAAAAATGGTAAGTGGAGAATCTGTGTTGACTATCGAGAATTGAACAAAGCCACTAAAAAGGACCATTTTCCTTTACCTTTCATAGATCAAGTGTTAGACGGTCTGGTAGGGAATTTTTTTTTTATTTTTCCTAAATGGGTTTAGCGGGTACAATCAGATTCAAATCAGCTCAGAAGACCAAGAAAAGACCACTTTCACTTGTCCTTGGGGTACCTTTGCATATCGGGTCCTTCCTTTGGTTTGTGCAATGCTCTAGCCACTTTCCAAAGAGCAGTATTGTGTATATTTTCTGAACTGGTTCACGATGCGGTAGAAATATACATGGATGATTTTACTCCTTATGGTTATGACTTTCAGGAAGCTTTATCTAACCTAGGAAAAGTTCTAGACAAGTGTATTGAGATGAAACTATCCCTCAGTTTAGAAAAATGTGAATTTTTAATGACTAAAGGGACAATGTTAGGTCATGCAATATCTCAACAGTGACTGCAGGTGGACCCCAACAAAATTTCCATCATCCAAAGGGTCCCACCTCCTTAGAAGGTGAGAGATGTCAAAAGTTTCCTAGGCTTAGCCGGATATTATAGAAGATTCATTAAATATTTTAGCAAGCTAGCCTCTCCTTTGTTTGGCCTCTTAGGCAAAGATGTTGAGTTCATATGGTCAGAAAACTATCAAGAAGCCTTAGATACCTTGAAGAGAAAGCTAGTGACTACCCCAATTCTCAGAGGCCTAGACTGGGCACTACCTTTCCACATTCGCACAGATGCCTTGAACAAAGAAACAGGAGTAGCCTTAAGACAAATTGATGAAAAGTTACCTTATGCCATATACTTTATAAGAAAAAAACTTGTCAAAGGCAGAGTTAAACTATACAGTGACCGAGAAGGAAATCCTAACTGTCATGCATTCCTTAAACAAATTCAGACATTATATCACAGGCTATCAAACCTTTGTGCACACTGATCATGCTACAATTAGATATTAAATGAACAAACTAGATGTAAATGCTCGCATTATTAGATGGTTGTTTTTACTGTAGCAGTTTGATTTGACCATTATTGGTAAGCCTAGTAAAGAAAATGTTGCTGCTAACTTTTTGTCTAGAGTAAATTTGCCTACAGGTGAAGAAGGCATGGTGGATGACCAAATGCTAGATGAACATTTGTTTGCTATCTCAGTCCTCTCTCCATGGTTTTATATAGAAAACTACTTGGTTTCAGCACAGTTCCCACCACACTCGTCCTCAAAAGAGAAGATAAAGATAGTAAGGAAAAGCGCCCCTTTCACTTGGATTGGGGGAAATATCTTCAAACTTGGCCCATATTAGATCTTGAGAAGATGTGTTAGGGAAGAGGAAGTCTTTGACATCCTCCTAACCTGTCATGACGGGCCTTGTGGAGGTCACTTTGTAGCCAAAAGAACTGCCTTCAAGATATTGCAAGCAGGCTACTACTAGCCCACTATTCATCAAGATGTGAGGAGATATATCATCCAGTGTGATCTGTGTCAGAGGATGGGGAAACCTACTCAAAAGGATGAGATGCCCATGTAACCTTAAGTAACCTTTGAGCCATTTGAGAAGTGGGGCATGGAATTTGTGGGTCATATCAACCCTCCTTCAAAACAGAAACAATACATCATTGTGTGCATTGATTACCAAACAAAATGGGTAGATATAAAATCAATCAAAGCAACGACAGAGGAAAAAGTAGCTAAGTATTTTAGAGAAAACATGTTCTACAAGTTCAGGTATCCAAGAGAGTTGGTCACAGATCAAGGCAGTCAGTTCGCTTCCAATTTGATTGAAGACCCACTCACACATCATAGAATCAAGCACAAGACTTCCACCCCTTACCATCCACAAGACAATGGGTAGGTGAAGGTCACTAATAGAGCATTGGAAGGGATCCTGACCAAAGTAGTGAGCAGTAGTAGAAAATACTGGGCGAATAGATTAGTTGAGGCCACTTGGGCCTAAAAAACAAGATGGAAGACCACCACAGGGTGTGAAGAAGGGTTTGTTGTCAATAGCATTTGAATTCAATAACCTAAGGATGGTGGCTTAGCTGGACCTAGACTTTGGCCATGCAAAAAAAGAAATATTACTTCAGCTCAATGGATTGGATGAACACAGATTGTAGGCCCTTCTCCATACAGAGGTAGTTCAGATTTAGAGAAAGATATGGCATGAAAAAAAATATCAAGGAGAAGCAATTCCAAGAGGGAGATTGGGCACTACTCTATGATTCAAGGTATAAATATTTCAAAGGCAAGCTGAGGACAAGATGGCTGGGACCCTACACTATGGAGAAATACAATGAAATTGGTTCAATTTTGATCAGAACCATTGATGATGAAGCCATCCCCATGCTTGTTAATGGACATCGGTTGAAATCCTACAAGAAACCCCTCTCCAAGCAAGAGTTTATTGAAGGTCTGGATAAAACAGTGATGGTAGTCGAGCATGTCCTAGCTTCCACTTCACCCATTCACTGAAGAAAAATAAAAAAGAAATAAAAAATAAGGACTCAAGTGAAAACCTCCATGAGGCGCTTGAGTCCCATTATTGTGTTGAAAACCTCTTCTGAGGTGGCCTAGTGATGTAAAAAAAAAAGAGAGAAAAATAAGATCCCTGGGTGAAACCTCCCTTGGAGGCACCCAAGGTAGGCAATTAGGGTGAAAACATCCCTTGGAGGTGCCCAAGATAAGAAATTAGGGTGAAAACCTCCCTGAGGCACCCTAGTTGTTTTCAAAAAAATGAAAAAAAGAAAACTGAATTTTCATTTGCATTGCAGGTTGCAGGAGGACTATAGGAAGCAGAAGAAGGTGCCAAGGGAACCCTGACATCCACACCAACACCTATCCTATCATCTCCACACTTTTCTCCATCATTTCTGCCATTTGTTTCACCCCAGTGTGTTTTTTTTCAAAAATTGTGTTTTCTACAGGAGGCTCTCTGTTTTCTATAGAGGCTCCTTTAGAAATTACAAAGAGCCAGAAATGAATATAAAAGGCAGTTCGAGGGGCAGGGAAGCTTCATAAAGAACCTACAAACTCTCCTATAGTCTTCAAACATCCTTGCGATCACTTTCATGCCTGCATCACAGCCTAAGCATCATTCTTCTTCTTGTCCAACAAAAACACAGAAAAATTGTTTTTTAGGAAAAGAAAAGAAACAAAAATAAGAGGGGAAGCAACACCATCCACCTCGCGTGAAGCTTACCTACTACCTCTCCATCTCTCTCTACACTTCCAAGATCATCCTCAAAGCTCCAAGCATATAAACAAGCTGAAGTTTCAAGGAGAGAAATAGCTATAGGAGCTCCCATACGAATTCCTGTAGCAGCCGATCCCATCAAAACCTAGCACCAACAGTAGAAGAATGCACACATGAAGGTTGAAGAAAGCATCTGAAGCTCAAAACCAGCTAGAGGATAACCTACACAAAACACAACCACACATCAGCAAGCAGATAGCATGCATTAAAAGAAACAAAGGCATGTAGCAGAGAGAGAGCCACAGTGCCTCACAACAAATACATTCAGAACACAGGTAAGTAACTAACTCACTTCTCTGTTTTCATTTGTGTAATTAGAAGTCATGCAAAAGCATTGATATGGTGGTGGTTGAACGAGGGAAAGGTGGCCAATTAACTTGGCCACCTTCATCTAGTTAATTCCACTCATCCAAGATGTCACCCACACGTGCGCACAGTGAACTCAAGAAAGATGTCAAGGACAGGTAGTGGAGGAAGTGTGAACTCCAATGAAATCATGAGGGATGATGACGAAGAGGGGCCGTGATGATAAGTTAGGTGGGGACCAACAGTTTGAATATGGCCAATGAATACTTTGCCATCTTACCCCCCATCACCGGAAATATCCATAAAGGGTAATAAGCACTCCTCCCCGAGCACTCTCACCACCTTTTCCTTCATTCTCTCCTCGTAACTTATCTAGAATAGTCTCGTTGTTCCCCCGCAGCCTCATAACCATTATCCTCCATCGATATCTCCCATATTTCTACTCTCGACGTTTTCTATAGGAGCACTTATAGGTTCTATAGGAGCACCTACAAGAATTCTACAAGAGTGACAGTAGGCTTCTACAGGAGGGGCAGTGAGTTTTTTTGAAGGGAGAAAACACAGTTTTTAGCACGATTTTCAGTCAGAGGATGTAGGTTCCATGCATGACCCCATTGAATATAAATATATGCAAGAAGTGGTTTCAAATGGAGGAGGAAATAACAGTCTTTAGGAGAGGAGAAAATACATAAGAAATTTTTTCTACTTATTTAGAAAAAAAACACAGTCTCCTTTGTTTCTCTACTTTTTTCAAAAAAAATTGTCTCCTTCTCCATATTTGGTTTCCCAAAAGAGTATCAAAAAAACGATAGGAGGGTTCAGGAGAAAGGAGCCCACTAAATCCACTAGGCTCCATGCACATCCCCAAGTAGTGGA
Organism: Pinus taeda; assembly: GCA_000404065.3. Classification (NCBI taxonomy): domain Eukaryota; kingdom Viridiplantae; phylum Streptophyta; class Pinopsida; order Pinales; family Pinaceae; genus Pinus; species Pinus taeda. The sequence goes on from APFE030678214.1 coordinate 52,204, forward strand.
CATATTCACAAGAGAAAATTGGATAATTTTTTTGAGAAATTACGAGGGTTTGATGATGAGATTGCCCAAGAATTTGCCCAATCTTTAGTCCCTCACACAAGAACACATGCCAGTGTCACCTTTAGAGGTTTTCCCATGGAGATAACCCCTGAATTTATCAGTAGGGCCCTTCCTCTTGAGCTGTCTTGGAGTAAGGATGAGAAACCAATTGGCCAAACTGCCAAGAAAAACTTCTTCCGAAACAATGAAATCCCTGTAGAGGATTAAAAAGTTATTAGAAGGGCTAGCATACCATATCCTTGGGATGAGGTTAGCTACCAAATAATCAAATACATTTCCTATGAGGGGAGGTACAAAATTGTCTATGGTTATCACTTTAGAATCCTTCATGAATTAAGGTATGGCATGGACACTCCAGCACATCAGAAGCTCAACATCCCGTACTTCCTCCTGTAGTCCCTCATTGACTCTAGCACAAGGTTCAAGCAGGGAATTCAGAGTAGCTAACTCACCATGGGTTAATCCAAATTATAGTGGAAGAAGCCCTCCATACGTTTACACTCCCTATAGCATGGGAAGTCTTCCGAAACATGACAGTTGAGGATGACATAAAGGCCCTAACCTATGATGTCAGTCCTACTGGCAGTGAGGAGAAAAAGCATCAAGGGGAAGAAGGTGAAGTCATTGGTGGCTTAGCAAAACAAGAAAGAAAGGAGGAAGAAACTAAGATAAAGGAGCAGAAAGCCAAAGAAACAGAGCAAGAAGAAACAAAGCAAACAGAGACAGAAGGAGGAGAAAAAAAGTTAGAAAAGGAAGAACAAGGAGAAGGGTCCCATGAGACTCAGGAAAGGGAGGCAGTAGCTACCCTTGCTACCCTCAGTACACCAATCAAGCCAAAGAAAAATAGGAAAAGGTAGGCCTCCAGTATTTCAAGGCTAGGAAGAGCATAAGAATCAAAACAGGAAAACCTAAACCCACTTCAAAAGTGCCAATTACAATTGAAGATTCACCCTCTGCCAAAGGGAGGAATCCCCTTCCAAGGCACCTATCACATATGAAAGGGGGACTCCTAGATCTTCCACATGGAAGGAAAAGGTAGTACTACAGGACCCAAAACCAGTCCTACAAGAGGCTCAAAAAGTTTTTTAGGAGACACTGTCAAAACTACAGGAGACCCAACAGCTTGACAAAAGGATAGAAGAATAGCCATAGGGGAAGGAGGAAGAACCAGAGATACAAGAACCTGATCCCCAGCCTAGTCTGGTTTCCTATTATAATCTGCTTGAGGAAGGAACGATAATTCCACAAAAATTTTCAATTCCACTATTCTTTGAATTAGAGGAGATAATAAGAACACATAGATGGATGAAAATAGCCAAATCCAAAGGAGATGAGGATGTTGGCCATATGGAAAACAAACTCAGAAAAATGGGCAGAGAGTTGAGTGATATTAGAATCAAGGAAGCAGTTACAAGGAGCCACCTTGAAACTGAAAATGAATTATTAAGGAGGCAGCTGCAAGAGAAGGAGACTCAACTGGCATGCATGGCTAACTTATCCATGGAGGCATTGCAATGTAGAACACTAGCAAATTCCTATGCCCTATATCTCAAGGACCAATGGTTAAAATTCCAGATAAAGACATTGGAACAAAGAGGCACCATGTCCTTCTAGGATTACAAGCAGTTTATGGATCTGTGCAACCAAAGCACATCAAAGGATAAGGCAAAAGTGGCAGAATTCTACCTACATAACATGGCCCTCACAGACATGAATGTGTGGGACCCCAATGCCAGGCTAGGGGACATGCAAATAATGGCCATGGCCTCATGGATGAACCATGAAGAGTTGAGGGTAGCATAAATAAGAAGATTGATGATAAAAGAGAAAAATGAGCCATTAATGATAAGAGCTTAGCCATCAAATCCCATGGCACTCATCAACACACACAACCTGCTTTCCAATAATCCTCAGATTACCCCTAGATATATAAGTGATCAGGCACAAGCCATTGCACACTTTGAGGATATGCAAAGGCTACTTGGGGATGACTGTGGGCATGCATGCATGAGGAGATGGAACACCTTACCACACAGTCTATAAATCAGGGAATATCATTCCCCCATAAGGATGAAGGAGGCATTAAGCAGAGTGCCAATGTATAAGCACTCCATGCAGAGGCTGAAGGTCAACTAGATTGGCCTCAAACTGAGTCCCCCACTACTGTTAGGCATGCTGGAAGGCAGAAGAGAAGAAGAATAGGAGGAGCAGTGGGAAGAGATAGACAGGAAGGTAAGATTCTATGACAAGGAAGAGCAAACCACATGAAAAGCTTCAGATGCTAGGAAGGCCACCAAGGCCATAAAAGATGAGGAGATGGAGTAAGTTTCTCAGAGGATGAGAAACACTTTCAGTGGGAGGTTTATGATGAGCCTCATAAATGGGTAGTTATATGGGCTCATTTACCTCCTAACCTAGTCAAACCAACCATTCTCTTAGCTTATTGCATGATTTTCTGATTATATTGATGCTTATAGACTGAGTTGAGTTAGTTATTGTGCCATGTGGTCTAATGTGCATTTCATACAGATGATTGACGATTTTCGAAGTCAAAGTGAAGGATCCAATGGAAAAATGGTATCAATAACTCAAAGTGGATAGAGGAGAGGACTTATAGGAGGTAATCTCCCTCATTTATTACTTCTCGCTTCGAATTCCCCTTCATTCAGCCCAGAGTACAAGTAGCTGAATCATCCACTAGGAGGGAGCCGAGCAAGTGAAGAATGACTGATGATTATCTCAATTTTTGGGAGCCAAGCTTCCCTAATTTTAAGGAAGTTGTTGGTAGCTTCATTTGTATAAGTAGATAGGCCTAGGGCCTCACTAGTGTTGGACTTTTGCTTATGTAAAATTTTCTCAACTTTGAGCTTATTATTTTGTGACAGTTTCATGTAATCCAGCTATTATTTTGGAAATAAAAATGGAATCCTTTTTGAGCTAGCATTGAGTTACCTCAGAGGGCTAAATCTCTTGGGTTAAGGTCCAATCAAAGCAGCAAAGATCCTCTTTACTTGTATTTTTATGTTTTATTTCAGTTTGTAGATTAGGTTGTTGTTAGATGTATTTCTTTTATGGTTAAGAATAGGTTACTTTTGATGATTCAATAGTTCTCTTCCATTTGTGATTTCTGTAGCAAGTTAAACAGTGATAAAAAAATATTCAAAAGGCTAGCAACAGTGCCTTGGCCTCTCTTCCTACCTTCGGGACCATGATTTGAGGCAAAGACCCTCTTGCTGCCCCAATAACACAGATTTTCCTCATTCATAGGACTTCTAGTGTTTGCAACTTTTCAGTAGGTTAATAGTCCAGCTTTGATTTGTTGTAGATCTTCTTCATCATGCTTACTTCTTGATTTGCAGTAGTTTTCTTTCATGCTTTCCTTTATTGTAGCATTCCTCAGCATTTCCTTTCATAGATCATAGTTTAGATTAATTTGACGAAAAACTCTATTTTTCTATATGCACTCATTCATTGCTTGTTTGATCTTATTGGTTTATTGTTAGTTCTTTTGCAGTAGATCTCTTCTAGCAGTAGGCTAGACAATTAGCCATGCCATCCTCCATTTGATCCATGCCCTACAGGTCTCCCAAGTTTCACCTTAATTCTGCCTTAGTTTCCTGCATTTTCCATAGAACTTCTTCCTATCTCCTTGAGAAAATCCAATCATATTTCTCTCTCTTGGTGGTTCACGATAGACCATAGGTGCCCTAACACCTCATTCCAACCTTCATCCATATTTTTCACCCACTCTCACACCCCCAAAAAAGTGAAAACAACTCTCGGCCTCCTCATGTAGAACACTGTTTTTCCTCTTGTAGATTTCCTGTGTCCTCTTGTAGATTTTCTTGTAGGCTTTCTTTTGAAGGCTGAGTGTGGGAAAAGCTTCCAAAAGGCCACTTGAGACCTCCTAGGACCCATCAAAACCATCCTACATCCCCTCAAGTACCAAAATCGCCCTCCAATGCCACCTATTTGTTGCCACACTCCTACAAAATAAATTACATGCATGTCAATTTCACATAAAAATACATAAAATCCAAAAATATGTTTTTTTTCTTATTTACTTCCATAAACAGCATAGTTAGATGTTGTTTACTTCTTTGAGTAGGTAATGGAATTTCTTTCATGGTTTTCATAGTGCTTTCTGCAAAAGTAGAATTAGTTGGTTAATTAGGATTTACTAGGCTTGCTTTACATTTCAGTGTTTCTCCTTTCTGCAGTTAGAATAGAATCTGTAGAGTAATCTTTCTTTCCTTCCATCACATATAGAAATTCTTCTAGAAGCCATAGAAGTTGGTTTGAGCTCCTAGTGATCTCGCGTCAGTTGACCAAATGACAACCTACAATGAGAACTAGTACTTGTGCATATAACACTGACACTTCCAAGTTTGTTATGAACTACCAGGTTGATAAGAGTAAAGTAGGCGACCTAGGAGTTGCAGCATTATTGCTGCAATACTGGTGCTCACCAGCAACCTCCTTTACATTACACAAATTTACAATTATTTGATGATACAAATGACTAAACCTCCCCTTCTATATATAGGAGTCTAAGGGGTCACAATATAATCAAGCCGACATAACAATAATAACAATAAGGGCTACAATGACAATAGTAATGGGGGAATCACTAGTATTATAGGGACGTAACAAAGGGGGCTTCTTTCCTCAATCTCTTTGCAATTTTCTCCTCTTTCTAAAAGAAGTGTGAAGACTCTCCAATGGTGGATTCCTCTTCTCTCATTAAGATGATGGGTTGCTTAGAAGGAATGTGAGGAACATGTTAGTGTTATTCCCTTCTTTGGCTTCAACAATGCAATGGTGGTTTTCTCAAACAACGATTTGGCCAACATAAAAATGTCTCATGTTTTGGTTCTCCCATGGCCTGTTTATATAGAATTTTTTGAATCCTTGTTCCCTCTCTTGGTACATGTATGATAAAGACACATGAGTAGGACAAGATGATTCCATTGAGGGCTACATATTTCCAAGATGACTCAACTTCAGTTGTATTGGATTGAGATCATGTCATAGAATCAACCCCAAGTGTTGAAAGTGGTGCCAGAACACTAAGTCATCCTTTTCTCCAATTACACGGATTTTTGAGGTTATTTTGCACATGTGCATTTATCAAAGAAATAGACATGCAACCTTAATTGTTTTTCGTTTATAAACTTTGGAACTTAGGAGTACCTTGATTTTTTGAACTTCATAATGTATTCGGTTGGAAAATGTTCACCTAAGAATTCTGCTAGACACTTTTTGTGTCTTCTGGACCGTACTAATAGGTGTACAATTTTTCGGTGTTAATAGTTTCCCCGTGATGTATGAGCTCAGGAGGAACCATATAGCTTAAATAAATCACATTTTCTTTTCTGATGGAGAGTTTGATTGACGCTTTGAGAGAGAGGATAGCTTGTTGCAGAGATGAGTAGAGAAAAACCCATTGACTAAGTATCAATGGTAACCATGCTTTGGTGAAAACCTACAATAAAAATGTGTTTCTATGAGGTAGGCATGTTCCATGCTCATTGTGATGGCTAAGCAGACTTGATTATTTGGACAAGACTAGTTGTGGTCCAGTCAACATTGTGGTTGTTGACATGATAATAGATGACAATGATAATTGTTGACACCCTCATGCATAACCAAGGTGAATCATTGCTAACTGGAGTGTTGTGGTATGAATAGGTCTTTGGCTTTGGGAACCTCCCCCATATCATAATGTAAGAACTGTTGAATGAGGAGCTTAGTGATGCAGGGGCCTTCAACTACATGGATGAACTGCAATAGTAACTAAGTATGGTACCACCTTGACATGAATGCTTGAGTTGGTGGACAATGTCAAGGAGACCAATGAAATTAGTGGGAAATAATGGTTCCCATTGTGCCACCTAAGGATATCCCTTTTGATGGGGTGGAGTATCCAAGGTACTATCTCTTTCTTGGAATACATTTGTTGAAATTGACAAGAAAGGGGTGTTAATCGCCCGACATGGTGGGTTGGAAGATCAGTGTGAGATATGAACATATCTTAATAACTTGGGTTGGATAGGCATGATAGCAAGGGTTGTAAATATATGGGGATATGGATAGCTATCTTGAGGTCGGAGCTTGATGTGCCAATGGTGAGGGTCAAAACATGTTTATTGATGGTGATGGACCTAGAGTTGATAGGATTTCCAGGATTGGTGTGGGCAGGTTTTGGCAGTCATGCAAAATGGAAGGTGATTTGCTGTTGAGATGTAAGCTTCAACCAAATTTGACTGGAGTTTATTGTCAGATGTAGGTCATGAATTTTAAACACAAAATGTGGATGAGAGATATTTTTCTTTTGAAAAAATATTTGTACACTTACCAAAAGAATATGAGGTTGGTTTGGATGTACAACCACGCAGACGGGTGCCCCATGATGATGGTAGCCTGGGTAGAGGTGTGCTGTATCTGCTGAGGGAAGGGGCTCCATTGGTTGGTCTCCATGGTGGGTTGGTGAGGCGGGTGATGTGACACAAGTGGGTTATGCAATATGTATGAATGACAGGCCAAATGTAGGATGACAAGGTGCATCCGTTCAGTGCCTGTGATAGCCAGGGAAATGAGATGTATGTGTAATGAGTGTAGCATAATGAGACTAAACTTGAATATATGTATGTGAGATGGTTCCCGGGCTGGAGTGAGTGGTCATGGCTCCTTTTTAGTGAAGGAGGGTCTACAAAGATGAAGTGAGCCATGAGGGGGGCAGGGTCTATCGACCGACTTGAATGTTTATCATATGCAAGGGTGATATGGTGATAAACATGGTCGAGATGATGGACCCTATGGTGCATTTTGGAGAAATGATGTTAGGATATGTAAATATTTAGGAGGAAGCTTATCATGCTAAGTGGAGAATGATACCTACTTTGTTGTTTGCTTGCTGGCACATTGGTTGAAGCGGATCATGTGTGATGCTCCTAAAATGGATACAACGAATACCCCAAGTGAAATAATTGTTCACTTAGCTTGGTTGCATGAGTGATTCATCCAGAGTTGTGTGATCATCGTGCATATCTTGGGGTTTTACATGGTGACCCCATGAAAAATGGCCACTTAGACGTGTGCACTGTGCATCTGAGAGGGAAAATGTCATGACAGACCCCTGTGAGTTTCACTATAGCTTATATAATGGATTACACGATGTACATGCACCTGTGTAAGATATAGACGCGTTCACCATGCGTCTATTTGGAAAACAGGTGTGCGTGGTGGGGAAAAACAAGATCTTTCACTGATTGTTTACCCTCTTCTTCTTTTTTTTGATAACTTGGGGGGTTAGTAATTTGGGTTTGACATGTGGTATACTGGGTGGCAGGATGATATGGTGGGAGAGAGATTGGGTGAGGCTACGTACTACTATGGTACAAGATCCTGCAGCTAGTCAACTATTGGTCTAGTGGGAGCTCCTGAAGTTTCTTCAAAAACCTCTAATGAGGTCGTAGGATAGGTTCCTAGATTTTTTGGTGCAGTGTTCAGGTGATGGCCATCCATCACATAGACCTACCAATATAAATTCATATCGATATCTAATTTTTTTATAGGTTTTATGCCTCATGGGGAGGCACTTCACTATCCACTACTAGCTCGGTATGTGGAGATTTGACATTGGGCCAAGGTGGAGGGTGAGGGTCATTATGGTCTTGACCCTTATGATGAGGTTTGCATTAGGATTGCAATGGTTTTGGATTTACCGAGTGAATAGTGTTGGGTCCCCATATAGTAGTACTGTAGTAGCTACAAGCGAGGTAATTGTTTGATTGGGTCTGACTACTACATCAGGGAATGCTGTCACAACTCACACAAGTATAGTAGGGGACTTTGAGTAGCTTTTTTTATGGGAGTGTGCTCTGCAGCATACTATATGAGAAAGTAGTCATGTTGTGCCTAATTCTTGCATTATTGATGAGGCGTTCTAGGGACCCATGCATGCACCATTGGGGAGGGGTGATGGCGAGAGTTGGTGGTGGAGTGGTGGGGCACTACTAGAGCACCATGCTAGAGGATTGGATTAACTCCAACCCTTAGCTCATCCTAAAATTTCATTGTCATGGAGTAGACTTTCATGAAGATCCAAATATGGGCTTCCTCAAGGTGTTGCCAAGGGACCAACAAGTATATTTAGTTTTCTCCATTTGTATACATATGTGTTCTTTCATGTATTGTTTATGGATTTTTATTTATGACGTTGCTCACACTATGATTTGTTTAGTTTGAAGATGTGGGGTCGCAGGGGCTTCCGCTGGACTATCTGGTAGGACATGATCCGATGCACCTGGTTGTTGCAGGGGCTGCCCCTATTCCATAGAGACCGAGGGTGGTGAGGCTACCGAATATTCCTCAAGGTGATGCAGAGCAACCAATGCAGTAGTGCCAATTTGATATTGGTGGGCCCTCCAGAGAGGTAGGCACAGTAGCGGTGGATGACGATGCAATGAGATTTCTCGCACATGGTGAGGATGCAAAAGCTCACTTAGAAGCTACTGAGGCAGTGTTACAGGGTTACCGTGATTCCTGGGGGTTAGTTGAGTCCATGAGTAAAGGGTTGTCCATTGATGGATTGGTCAACCTGGTAGAGGTCGATGTTAAGACAAATATGTCCCTAGAGTAAGCACACTAACCAGTTTTGGGCTGCATTGTCATGGCTACAAGTGTGGCTAGTCCTATTTTGGCTCCACGTGGAGAGATTGGGCCGCCAGGGCCCTAGAAATATTTGGTAGTTTTTTCTTTTTGATGAGATGATGTATGTACCAGGGCAAGCACCCATCTATGAGTATTCTCCCCTATATTTTGTTAACTTATTCTTCATGGTCATGGTCCAATGATTTTTTGTACTCATATATTTTTTATGTATATACTAGATCGATTTTGGCAGCTGTCATGATGTGTTATATGCGTCTATACTTTTTAGTGGATTTATGCATTTTTTGTTTTAATATGTATCTGATATTGATGTTTTATGTATCTTGATGGTTATATATATGTGATGCATGCTAGTCTAGGATTGGATTAGCAATGCAATCAACTACATGGTTTTGATCTCTTGGTATATATGTAAATGTGATTAGATCAAAATATCTAGCTAACCTTTGTGCATGTAGCTATTTCTAAAAAAGACACAGATCACAAATTTGAAAGGTGTTGTTTAACTGTGATACTACTAGATGGGAATCAAGGAATACATGCAGGTGACTGATACTTAGGTGGTGAGAATCAGCCAAGAGGCCAATGATGGTGTCATATTATGCTTGATTTTTGGTGGATGACCCAATACAAAATCCATTAAAGAAATGAGGTGTATAGTTAGGAGGGTATATGGCCTAGGCTATAGCACCAAGATTTTGTGACCATCAAGATGCACTGTCAACAAACCCGTGATGATAAGTTGATAGAAGATCCATCTATTGACATGAAATGAGAGAATGATTTTTAGAGTGAATCCATGATGAGGAGATCATCATAAAATAAGTCATGGTACATACATGTCTACTCTAGCATTTTATGAGTGAAATGTTTTGAGGTAGAGACCATTGATGAAAATTTTTAGGCAAGTCCTTTCACACTTTGATAGTATGTATGCCCCATTAAGGAGGAAATGCTTGATGATGTAGAGGCCCTTCCAAAGGGTTTCAAACTTTTCAGGTCCTATTTCTTCCTAGGTGACATCATAGCGGAGGACTAACTCCCCGTTAGCAAGTGTTTGAGCGTGATGTTTTGATTGAATGAGGCTTTAGCTCTCTTTTTGTGGGATTAATTATTCTGAAGGGATTTTCATTGGCATTCATCGACGAGGTATAGTTGTACCAACCTTTATTCCAAAGGTTTGGTTTTACCTAAAATTTGAATGGTTGAGTTCAAAGTGGCGATCTCGCACTCGATGGGAAGTACTGATTCTATACCATATACAAGTTAGAAGGGTGTAAACTCTGTGGATGCTTTGACTACTATGCGGTATTCCCATAGGGAAGAGAACACCATATGGTGCCAATTAGTTTTGTGAGTGTTCACCATACATTGTAACATGGTTTTAAGGACCTTGTTGAAAAATTCTATGTGTTAGATATAACAATTTTTTGATACATAATGTAGAAATAAGTCTTTCGGATTAATCACATTGTTAGGATTTGGTCGATGTTTCGAACCAAAATCTTGGATTCTACTTGCCTGTTGGACTCAGGGTAGTAAGGTGATGCAAGCTCAGGAGAGAATCCAAGATGTTGGGTCAGTTCTTGAAAGATTTCATTTTCAAAATGTTTAACATGAATTGACACCAATTCCTTAGGAACACCAAACCATGTTATGACATGGTTGAAGAAAAAGTGTGCAGTGGTTTCAGCGGTGCTATTATATGTGGGAATTTCTTCCGTCCATTTAGTAAAATAGTCCACAATGATGATAATGTATTTGTGGTTTTCGGATGATGGGGTGGTTATAGGTCATGAAGTTAACGCCCCATTTACAAAAGAGGCTAGCGACTATGACTGGATGTAAGGGAGCAGGTGGTGCTTGTGCCTTATGAGCATATCGTTGGCATCACTCACATCGTTTGATTGCTTGTATGCAATCATGGAAGAGGGTGGGCCAAAAATAACCAACATCGAGGATTTTTTGGGTAGTGGTCATCCATGATAGATCACTGCCACATGCCCTGCTATGAAAGTCATTTAAGGCTTGCTCAACTTGTTGGTGATCAAGGCATGAATGTAGGATGGTTTCAATGCCTCATTGATAGAGGAAATCCCCTAATAAGAGGTAGTAGGGGGCTTGTTGGTGTATGCGTCTCCAATCATCATGCGTAAGATGAGGTTTAAACTTTTGAGTTCATAAAAAGAGGAGGATATTACTATACCAGGGGTCATCTATGGACACCAAAATTAGATGTTCGTCAGGGAGAGTCTCATTAACAGGAGAGCCTCGGGTCTCTGTTGGGAGTTCTATGATGAATTTAGTGAGTTTTTGGTCAATTTAGTGTCCTAAATTTCTCTACATAAATCATCAATCTGGGTATCATAAACTGATGAAGTGTAGTGCATTGTTTGTGCTAGATGACCCTTCTTACTCCATTGTTTTTGTGTTTTATGTTATTTTGGGGTTTTTGGTCGTTTAATCCATAATGATTTACAATGTAACTAACAAAATATTAAATCCAACTTCTGTAAAGACTGCTAAGAACCTAAAGAAATGAGAATTAAAAGAGCTTAGGTAAGATTTGGAAGTAAAGTTTAATCAATAAATGAAAACAGAGTTTCTATTTCTACTCTTATCATTATTTCCAAATCATGAACTAACAAAAAAGTAAAAAGGAAAATTCCAACTATTGTCTAATCAATTATAGAAACAAAACTAAATGAAATACTAAAAACTGAAAGTGAAATTGCAACTAATGTCTAATATATTACAAGAACAAAACTAAATGAAATACTTAGTTACTCTACCTCTCAGTTTTGGGAGAAAAATCTCCTTGTGATGAAATTTTGAAGAATTTTGCACTTCATTATTCCAAGAGAAAATAAATGGAAAAATGGAAAAAGGACTCATTGTATGAATGAAGTATTCAACCACTTAGTTTAAGATGAGTTATAAACTAGAAGGGCTCTTCAAAAACATTCATTAATCACCATGAGTCGATAAACTAGTCATAAAATGGCAAGAACTATAATGGCACTGACCAGTTTAATTGAAAATTTAAAGACTAGTGAAACAATAAATTAAACAAACTACGTTACACTACTAAATTTCAACTTCTAACAACTGATAAAAACTATAAATAAATTGAACAAAAAGAAGCTATTTTGTACTGAAAGAAGCTATTCTACATTAGTAATGAAATGATAAAGATTGCATTATAAACAAGGTTAGTATGAAAATGATTATGAACACTGTGAGAAGAAATGATGAATTTATAGTTTAACTAGAAAAGACAAAACAAAATGAAATAAAACCTCAGTCAGTGCAGGGGCCCTCTGCAACTGATCAAGTTATGCGTGCTTAATCAATCTCCAAGAAAATATTTCATATATCCATAAAACATGCGGTCATCATATTAAAATAGGAAAATGAGTTTTTCAAAATTACAAAACAGTAATTCTGAGCTTAATACATGAGGAAATTCAAACTCCTTCTGAGTTCTTTACACAAGTATTTATAAGAAAATTATGCAACTATTTGTGGAGAAAAATAAGCTATAGCCAAAAACACGTATAAGAGAGGCACACATCATTTTCTTCCTTGGTTGCTAGAGATATAAATCTAAGATGATGGCTGTTGGATTCGGTTTCACGGATGGCTGTTGGAGTCCATGGGTTCAGGAAGTTGTTTCGGATAACGCTTCCCATCACTGTGAAACGTGTTGATTATCCACAAAAAAGAGTCTTGCTTCCTTTGGTCTCTACGTTTGACTTCTCCATTGACCAGAGTCTTGTACCATCTTCCTTGTCAACCTGGGCTAGGTGAATAAGACATGGTCCATGTCACGATGATTTCCAAGCTGCCCATGTATCTAGTTTCTCCTTCTGACACCTGGAGCCTATTAGAGCATGGAAGTAGCTGCAGAATAGCTGATTAGCTGCAGAATAGGCTGTGTTCTGTAGCTAAAAGACAAAAAAATATTCAAATAGAAAAATATAAAAACATAACATGTAAATCATTAAATGTCCTCCTTAAGGCAATAAATACAGGTAATTCATGATAGGAACACATTTCTTCATGGAGAAACAAATAAAAAGGGATCAGAAGAGTTTCTAGGGAAAGAGAAATTTTGAGGCTCAACATACCCCCACTGCAAAACCATTGCATGTCCGTATGCAATCAAAATTGTGAACTTCTTCCTCCTAGTGCATCTGTTATGACAATTCCGCCAAGACATCCAACTTCCTCTTCTTGCTTTTCTTTGCACTGACTGCCATCCTTGGCTTCCTCATAAGAAATCTATATTTGAGGTTAATGAGTGTTTTGTTCAGCTTCTTATTTTTCCTTTTCAGCTTCCTGTTCTTCTTGTACCATAATCCCAAGTGTAGCATTGTGTTGTCATGAATAGCTCTATCTAGCTTGTTCTGTTCCCTCAAGGTTTCATTTTTTTTTTGGATATGCCTGTTTTCTTCCTCTAAGTTTATAAACTGGGCCTCTTTTGATTTCACCTTCTTCACCTTACCTTGAAGTCTAGCACTCCTCCTCAGGTTTTGGAAGCTTATGGTTTCTTCTATTGTTTCCTTTTTCCTCTTTCCTTTCTCCTTATTTTTCTTGATTTTCTCCTTGATCTTGGTTAGTCTTTCAAAGAGAAGTTGTTCATATTCTTGAAGTGATGAAGGTTCAAGAATGTCCTTATTGACTTCTTCAACCCTTTCTTTCATTTTTCTCTTCAACTTAGTCTACTTCCTAACCTCTGGTTTAGGAGTTATCTCTACATCATCTTTTCGTGAGGAGCTTTGAATATCAATGCTAGTCTTTCTCCTTCTACTTCTCTTAACATGACTTCCCTCAGATGAATCTGGAGCATCTTGGAAGAAATTCCTTACCAAGAAGTCTTCCCATGTATCTCCTATACTTCTAAATAAAATTCAACTAAAATATTCACTAATCCATGATGATATAAAGTTGTTTCTATTGATTCAACTTTCTTTTGGACATTTGTTGCCATTATTCTTAGACTATTCAGAAGGAAAAAGAAAAAATTGAGGGTTCCATTCTCTAGAAAATTCATTAATAAACATATGTGATAAACATACATAGACCCAAGCCTTCCTCCACATGTAATGAATTTTTGCAGTATTAACAACATGCTACTCCATTTGTTTTTGAGTGTTGAAATTGGAATCCCTTTTCTAAATACTGTAACATCCATACCTGGGTTTTTAAGAGTCACCTTCCAAGATTCATCATAAAACTCTTTGTTTTTAACCATCTTTCTCCTAGTCTTGGGAGTTTTGTTGCTTCTGCTATGAAGGATTATCTGACTACAAAGTTGATATCCCTTATTTCCACTTCCATGCCATCAAATGAGCTTGCAAAGGATTTTCAATAAAACACAACCATCTGGCCTTCTGTAACATCCCCTTGAGCTGTGGATACCCCTCCATGTATTTTACCCCTACGGGCTTAATTTTAACAATAAGCCCCATATCTGTTGTTCTCAGTTACCCTTCAAAATTACTCTTATTGTCTAAAAAATGGAATGATTGCATGTATGGAAATAAGAAGACTGTGTATATAGAAATAGGAAGACTATGTATACGAGAAAAGAAGACTCTGTATGTGGAATGACTGCGTATATGGAAATGGAGTGACTGGGTATATGGAAATATAATGATTGTATGACTACGTAAATATGAGAGAAAAACATAAGAATTTGCATGTAATAAATAAAAGTCAAGGTTTGAGAGTCATAGATAAGTAGGTCACATCATTAATCTAACCATTAACATGTGTAGTTGTAGAGGACCGGTTAAGTACAAGTTATGGAGTTTTAAATGGAGATCATTTATGAAGGAATCATTGGACCATTTGTCCTTGAAGTTGGAAGATATGGAAGAGACATCATGGCGGTCAAATCACATGATGGTTAATTAAGGAGACATGTGATCATACATGCTATACAAGCTTATGTTTTCAAATTGCTTTTTGAAATAAATTTTTGTATTTACCTTAGGAACCTTTACCTTCTGCTTGCTAATATTTTGATGTTTGATCCACAGGTACTTTAGGCATGATTGGTCTTCCAAGTTGATTTTTCTTCAATTACCTGCATACATGATTTTATTATGAACTGCTTGGACTGATAAACAAATTGTTGCGTAGAATCAGATTAGTTGCCGAACAGGATCAACTATGGAACGGAATCAGCTGCAAAATATGAAAATAGCTGCAGAACGTGAAACAGAGAGTGAAATATGGCTTTTGAATACATGAAATGGAAATGGCTATGTAAGTGGAAATAAGACAAGATGATAAATGAAAATGGAGATGAAAGAAATGCTAGAAAAGGAAAAATTTATTGGTGAAATATGGCAATGGAATGAAGTGAAACTGTAAAAGTAAAACAGAGCGAAGTAAAATGAGATAATGAACTTTACAGAATGCAGAGTGACTGTGGCTTTTTGTCAATACTTATTACAGAAAGGAAATGTAAAATATAGGGTGTCAGAAACTTCTGATTTTCACCTTGTATTTTCTATATAAGCATGCCAATCAATGATTGTGTTTTCAATATATATATATTATATATATATATTATAATATATATATATATTAGATAGGGAAAATAAAGACTAAGTTGGTGGAGAAGAAGGATTTTTCTTCACTAACTTCATTACAGAAGTGTTCTAGAAGATCTTGATGAACTCCTCCTTTGAAATTTGTTTTTGATATATTTTCAATCAATGACCATTCACAAGAAGAGGAGTTTGACTTTCATCTATTGTTATGATCCTCATTTCTCCATTACTAAAGACTTTTTCAATCTCATATGGCCCAAGCTAATGAGTTTGAAACTTCCCGTGAAATATTTAAACTTTGAATCAAATAACAGTGCCTAGTCTCCTTCTTGAAACCTATTGTCCTTGATGTATTTATCATGCCATTTAGCCCTCTGTTGTTGGACTATACCAGTCCTTTGAACTACCTCTTGCCTAATTTCATCAAGTTCATTTAATTTCTCCCGTCTATGCTTTTGAGCTTCTGATAAATCCAATCCCAATTGGATTGCCATCTTGAAAGTTCTGATTTGGAACTCTATAGGGAATAGGACTTGTTTCCCATAAACAAGTTCATAGGGTGTATGTCATTTTTTGTTCCTCCATGTAGTTCTATAGGCCCATAAGGCTTCAGGAAGCCTTTCTACCCAATCTCTTCTATGTAGATGCACAGTCTTGGTGATGATTCCTTCAATCACTTTATTTGTAGACTCCACTTGACCATTTGCTTGTGGATGATATGGAGTAGATTTCCTATGCTTGATTTTGTATTCCTCTACAAGCCTTTCCACCATATTGGATGTGAATTGAGATCCCTGATCTATCATAATTTCTCTTGGGACACCAAAACGAGTGAAGATATCCTCAAAAAGAAAATTAACTACATATTTTTTATTAGAAAAAGGTAATTCTTTGGCTTCTACCCATTTGGTGACATAATCAATGCATACCAATTTATATTTTTCTGCTTAGATGGAGGATTAATTGGTCCAATAAAGTCTAAAGCCCATTTTTGAAAGGGTTCAATAAGTACCTGAGTTTGTAATGGCATTTCATTTGAGGGAGCAGGTTTCCCTACCCTTTGGCAGGTTTCGCACTTCCTGACATATGCTTTAGCACCTTTGAAGATGGATGGCCAATAATATCCTAAAGAAAGGATTTTATAGGCTATTCTCTTATCAGCAAAGTGTCCACCACACGGCTCATCATGACATGCTTTGAGAATATCAAGCATTTCATCTTCCCTAGCACACTTTTTGATCATAAGATTTGGCCATGTTTTATACAATTCGTTAGTGATCCATGAATATCTTGCACTTTCTCGAATAAATTTTCTTTTATCTCTAGGAAACAAATGTGAAGGTAACTTCCCTTTAACCAAGTAATTAGCAATATCTACAAACTAAGGAGTTTGAGTATTTACTACAAAACAATATTCATCATGAAACTTATCTTTAATCGGGGAGTCTTCTTTGATATTTTGAATCTTGGACAAGAAATCAACAACTTTGTTTTTTTTTCCAGGTCTATCTAGCATAGTAATGTTGAATTCTTGCAAAAGTAAGAACCATCTTGTAATTTTGCCATCAGTAATAGGTTTATTCATCAAATATCTAATTACAGAGTGATTTGTATGAACAAAGGTTTTATAGCCTGTTATATAGTGCATGAACTTGTTAATTCCATGAACAATAGCTAAAAATTCCTTTTCAGTCACAATATAATTCAACTCAGTGGGATTTAAATTCTTACTTGTATAGTACATGGCATAAGGAATCAAATATTTTTTTCCCAATACAGCTTCCGGAGCTATATTTGAAGCATTTGTGGAAATATGGAAAGGAAGTTTCTAATTTGGACCTCTTAAAATAGGTGCTTCAGAAATTTTTTCTTTCAAGGTTTCAAATGCTAGTTGACAATCAAGATTCCAACTAAATTCACAATCTTTTGTAAGCAATTTGAAGAGTGGAGATGCTATTTTAGTGAAGTTTTCTATAAACCTTCTATAGTATCTTGTAAATCCTAGAAAACTTCTAACATCCTTTTGGAAATTTGGAATTGATAACTTAGAGATGACTTCAAGTTTAGATTTGTCAACTTTAATCCCATCTCCCAAAATGTGATGTCCTAAGACAATACCTTCTGTAAACATCATAAAACATTTTTCATGGCTTAGTGAAAGGTTTTTTTCTTTACATATTTTAAGAAATTTTTCCAAATTTTCCAAAGCTTCTTCAAAAATGTTTCCATAAACTGTAAAATAATCCATATATACCTCTAGTATTAGATCAGAAAAAATTCCTAGTACTACTCTTTGGAATGTTGCAGGAGCATTACACAACCCAAAAGGAAGTACTTGGTAGGCAAAACTTCCCCATAGACAAGTAAATGTGGTTTTATCCTGATCCTCAGGTGCTACTTGAATTTGATTATAACCACTAAAACCATCCAAGAATGAGAAATACTTCTTACCTGCTGTTATCACTGACCAAAATTTCAAAGAAAAAACAATTTGGACAAGCTTTCAAATAGGTTGGTTGTTGGAGATTTTGTGAAAAACTTCAAGGAGGTCACATGCAAGTCACCAAAGAATTTGCTTCAAATTTCACAGGATTTAATTCAAAGGTTGGAGTGCTTGAATTACCAATATATCTAAAGGTTATATCTGTAGTCACTGAAATCCCAAGAGCGACAATTTTAGAAAAAGAGAACTATGTGTTTTTGACTCACACAGCAGTTTCGTAGCGCGCTACGAAACTGCTGAAGGTG
>APFE030678214.1:70263-114173 GCA_000404065.3 Pinus taeda
TTATCACTGACCAAAATTTCAAAGAAAAAACAATTTGGACAAGCTTTCAAACAGGTTGGTTGTTGGAGATTTTGTGAAAAACTTCAAGGAGGTCACATGCACGTCACCAAAGAATTTGCTTCAAATTTCATAGGATTTAATTCAAAGGTTGGAGTGCTTGAATTACCAATATATCTAAAGGTTATATCTGTAGTCACTGAAATCCCAAGAGAGACAATTTTAGAAAAAGAGAACTATGTGTTTTTGACTCACACAGCAGTTTCGTAGCGCGCTAGGAAACTGCTGAAGGTGACAGTTTTGTTTTTTAAGGATCTACCTTGAAAGCAAAAGGGATTTATTTTGAAAGGGATGTTTTTTCAGAGGTGTAATTAGATCATTTGAGAAGGTTTGAGCACTAATCAAAAGGAAAATTCAAGAAATGAAGACATATACACATAACAAACCTTGCGCTACGAAACCCCTGAAGCAGCTTGTTTTAGCAGAAAAACTGTTCTTACTAGTTAACTTGCAGAAGCTTTCTTGAGCAGCTGAGAACGAAATCTTGCAAACTGAAAGAGGTTTTTATTCCTAACATGCTGCACTACAAAAACCTCTTTCCGTTTCTTCAAATACATCATGAGCTGGGAGAAACGAAGGACCAAAGTTGCGTTACGAAACTGCTGTAGGTGCTGTTTTATGAAGAAAATGAGCAGTTTAATGGTGACGTCAGCAGATTTTTGAAGGAAACGCCTAAGAAACATAAGGGATATTACTTAAGGCTATCCTAGCTATTCAGAGGATGACAAGTGTGCATTCTCCATAAAGGTAAAAGATTTTGTCTTAAGCTAGAACTTTAATAAAGGTACTTTATTACCTATAGTTAGGGTTTGGCTAAAGATACATACGTAGAGGTTGGCTTGTACACTTGTCCATTCAACAAAGATTCCAGCATACCTGGAAAGATGGTGATGCTCATCATATTTTGAAGCATTAAACAGCTGGGAACACATGCCTAAACTTTTGAAGGATTTTGGGATGAAGTGGCCAATAAATTGAACAAGAAGACACGGGGATGACAACAGCAGCTCCAGTGAAGAATTTAAAGGAAAGGATAAGCGTTCCAAGCACAAACATAAAAATAAAAAGCCAGAGGACTACCATAGTCATAAGCAAGGTTCAATAGGAGGTGTAGCTGAGACAAAGGCACTATCAGAGAAAGATTACTTTTCAAAGAACATTAAGTTTTCAACATGGCTTAAAGAGGAGCGGGGGATGTTTTTCTCCAATCTCTCTTCAGAGAAGACTCACAAGTTATTTCTGGAATTTGTAAATATATGGAATAGTAGATAGCTGCAAAGTGAATACTATGAAGGCATTAGCAGTGCTCCTCCGACAGATCATAATTGGGGATTCAAAATAGACAAGAAGACAAATGAAAGAGGCTGAGCTGGGTCTTGCCTTGAAAACATTCGCTCGGCTTATTAATCCCAATCAGTTCCAGAATTCTTACACAAGTGACAAGTCTGAATTTTTCAGAAATACACTGCCCTTTGAAGCTTATTCATTGCTAATTGAAAAAGGGTCGAATTCTGAGGAGGACGAGATTGGCAAATTCCAGGGGTTTGGCACATTTTTCTCCTTACAAATGGAGGGCCAATTTCAGTTGTATCCATAGATTAAGATTCCTTGGAGATTGGTCCAGATATGGGCTGTGAGTTTCCAATTGTCTCCATCTTCAAACAGTGGATCAAAGTCACCAATTTTGGAGCAGTTTCCTGAGGACGAATATTTGCTGCATTGGCTGAAACTTGTTTCTTGACATATCAATCTTTTCCTGAAAGTAGAATGAAGGGCTGTATTCTATCCCATCATCTCTCATTGCCATTGAAATAAGCTCATGCAAGTTTCAGTCTGAGGGTTTCAAGTGAGAGCCTCACACTAGTTTCGGTGGATCTCATTGCCACCCTAGCTAGTCTCTTCCCAATTTCGGTGGTCAACCTTAGCACCCTAGTTAGGTCATTTTCTAGAATTCATTAAAAAGATCTAATTGAGTTGGTTGCAGGTATTCCTCAATTCATTTTGGTCTTTGCAGGATAGTGTGGATCATAGTATTTTCAAGGGAGCTTGAAGTTTATCCTGTGAGAAGGCCGAGGCTCCAATCTCAAGCCAAAAAGGTGGTTTTGTTGTAAATTTTCTTGAAGAAGCCAATGAACCTGCTCATATTACGGGCATATGCTGTTAAATAAAAAGCACAGCTGTCAAAGATCAGACCACCATGGCTCTACTGGTTTGAATAAAAGGAGGACTGTGTTTTTAATTCACACAGCAGTTTCGTAGCGCGCTACGAAACTGCTGTAGATGATGATTTTAAATGCAGAACAGTTGTTTGATATCATGAGCGGGAAATTATTTTTGAAAAGAGAGACACATGTCAATCAATCCCGCCTACAGCACATCAGCAACATGGTAGCAGTACATACCAGGGGTTATTAAAGGCTTCAAACATGTTGTTATATATCTGAGCAGATCAAGGAATGGAAGACAGGGGACCGTGGATATAGGATGATCATTTTTATCAATTAATAAGCTGTCTATACAGCTAGCATCCGAGACCAGCTTGCTCGGTGAATGTTCCCTTAACATATCTTAGCCATAACAGAAATCATACAGCTGTCCAGCATCCAAGAAGAATCATATTACGAGGAGAAAGGAATTAGTGTTTTAGTTTGATTAGGACTTTATGTAATCATAGCTCAGCACTTTTGTAATTAATGAGTTGGTTTAGAAATAGATAAGGTTCATTAATGATAGATCATCGAGTTCTCCCTTCATGCTTGTTGAGGAGACTCAAGATAGAGATAGCTTAGGTTTATTTCCTATATATAGCAAGAACTCGGATGTATCAAGGGTTGGATACTTATGCAAAAAAGACAGAGTTTTTTATTGGTTTATGTATAAAGCTTTTTTACAGTAATAGATAGACTGTTTTATTCTTCCCAAGATTCATTATATGTTAAAATGCTCAAGATGTTGGTGTTTTTGTCTTACCAAATGTAAGTTTTACAGCTTTATGAGTATGCAATCACTCTGAATTCATCATTGATGCTCAGACTTCCTGTGCATACTTGTAAGTTGAGGTTCTTGTTCTTCATGTTTTACAGCTCCTTAGGTACACAATCACTCTGAATTCACCTAGTGCTCAGACTTCCTGTGTGTACTTATCAGCTGATGGTTATTTGTTGAATATCTTGAATGTTTAAACGTTACATGCCTTGGCTTCTATGAATGAACGGTTAATAGTTTACTGATAAGATGTTTGACTCCATGAGCCCAATGGAAGAAATGTTATGTTGACTGTCCAACTAGCTTGTTTATTAAATCTATGTTTCAAGAGTTAGCCCTCTTTGTGTCTAAAGATAAATCAATAGTTTGTTTTGAGAGAGCCCTCTCAGGTTAGGGAGGCTAATCCCTAGCTAAAAGCCTGGTTTGAAATAGTTGCATGAGATCTCACTAAGTAGCAGCCCTTAGTACTGGTTTTGTGACAACACCTGCTAATGTATCTAACACTTGATCTATAAAGGGAAAAGGAGAATGATCTTTGAGGGTTGATTTATTCAATTCTCGGTAATCAATGAACACCCTCCATTTACCATTCTTTTTAGGCACAATTACCAAAGGAGAAACCCATTGGCTATCTGAAATTGGGTAAATGAAGTTTACATTCAGTAATTTTTGGAGCTCTTCTTTTACAATTTCCCTAATATTTGGATTCATTCTTCTCTGAGGTTGTTTGATTGGTCTACTGTTTTCCTCAATATAGATATGATGAATGCAAGTCTTAGGATCAATGCCTTTCATGTCGGTGTATACCCATGGAAATGCAGCCAGATGTTTTTGTAATGTTTTGGTTAGCTCTTCTTGTTGTAGTTTCTCCAAGTTTTTGTTTTTGTTCAATGTCCTACCTGGAAAAATTTCAATTGTAGAGCTACCATACTCTCCATAGAATAGAGAGAAATCTGCCTAGATGACAAGTATTCAACATTAGATTTTTCTTGAAATTTTGCATGATCATATTCTGAAGATGTTTCAAAATTTTCCAATGTATTCAAAATTTGACTATCTTCACTAATTTTTGACATAGTAAAGAGAGGTTGAATATCATCCTCATCATCAATCCATTCCTTGTCATCTATTTTTATGATTGCTTTTGCTGGAGGATACATAGTAAATTTATTTGTTGAATTACCATAAGAAATATAGATGTCACCAGATCTACGACTAATAAAACCATCAGCTGTGGCCAGCCAAGGCCTTCCTAATATGAGTGGGTGTCCTCCTAGATTATTCCTGGGAATTAAGATCATGACATCAATGGGATATTCCCAAGAATCTAAGGATACTGAAATGTCTTCTAGCACACCATCTGGTTTGATTACTGATCCATCTGCAAGTTGCAGTAAGGCAGGTGTGTAAAGAAGATTAGGAAGTTTAAGTTGCTCCATAGTTTGTCTACTCATGATGTTTATTATTGCCCCTAAGTCAATAAATGTATTTGGAATTTCAATTCCATTTATATGTGTCTTGACAATTGGATTCCCTAGATCCACATATTTTTGCATGGAAATTTTTCCCATCATTATGTCTGCTATTTTCCCTACCAGGTGAATTCTTTTTGTTTCTTTTGCTTTACTCCCTAGTCTTTTCATGCTCAACTCCTTTATTGTCTTGGCTAGAATTCGAATTTCTCTAATGGCTTGTAGTAAAGGGATTTTGATACAGACATTCTTCAATTCATCTAGAAAATCATAATTGGGCAACAAGATCTGTTTTTCTACCCCTCTATCAATTTGTTGTCTTTCAGGAAAAGGAGGTGCAGAAGTAGATGCTGGTTGCTCAATGATAGGAGTTGTGTTCACTGGTTGTTTTTCTTTTTCTTTTTCAATGGTTTGGTTTTGGAAATATGTTTCCTCAAAACTTTTACTAACTTTAGAGAATCTTCCTCAGAAGTGTCTTCTTCTTGAATAACTATAGAAGGTCATTCCTTTTCTAATATCCTACCAGATCTTAGTTGAACATCATCAAGATCTAGAGGAGTAATCATGTAAGTTGGAAATTGTTGTCCTTCTACCATGTAAACATTCTAAGGTTTTTTATTGTTGGGGTTTGGTAATGGTTGGGTAGGTAGCTAATTTGGTTTCTACTGAAATGGAAGCAAGAGTTGAGGATTTTGACTTTGTTGTGGGGGTTTTTGTGGAATTGGCAATCAAAGTTGAGGGTTCTGATTTTGAAGTTGTGGCTACTGATTTTGTTGCTAATTTTGTGGGATATGATAGTTTTGATAGGATGGAGGATATTGATAATATTGAGAAAATATCCCATAAGGATTTTGTACCCCTTGTGCCCACGGTTGAGATTGATACTGAGATTCAGGTTGAGGCCAAGGTTGCTGCCAAGAATTCCAGTTCGGTGGGGGTTGAAGATACATTTGATTGTTAAATCCCTAATTTTGTGGCCCCAACCAAGGTCTTCTTGCAAAAAAACAAAGAGATTCTATAGAATTTGGGACTGTTTCCTCTTGAAAGATAGCCTTAAGACCCGGGATTGAAGGACAATCGTTGGTTTCATGGCTTTCCAAATAGATCATACAAGTTTCTACAATTTTTTCATCTAAAGGGAATTCCCTTAGAGCATGTTTCTTTCTGCATTTTGGACAAAAAATGGCTAAAGCATCAACCTCTGTTTTCTTCTTGTTTTGAATCTTAAGGGTGTTTATTTACTCACTAAGGCTCCCTAGAATGTCAGTTTTAAACTCATCAAGCATATTGCCAATTTCTACCCTGCTTACAAAACCAGTTGTAGATTTGTTTTCTCTAACAAGAGAGGGATCTCTTGGACCTTTCCATGTTTTATATTTCCTCTTGAGAGATGAACACACATTTCTCCTATATTTCTCAATGGAAGTTCAGAGATATCTCCCTTCCCCCATCAGGTTAAGGATATCTATCCACTCATCTCTAATGGCTTTTAATAAAAGAGCTTTAAAAGTTTCTTCATCTAAATTGTTCATCTTTGCTCTTTTCAAATTATAGTTGAATCTCTCAATCAAATATTCTAAGTTTTCATCCTCTCTTTGCATCATTTTGAACACCTCATCTTTATGATTAGTAGGCGTGCAATAATCCAAGTATCTATCCAAAAATTCCTTTTTCATGTCATTCCATGTTCTAATGGATTGAGTGACTGGCCCCATGAACCATTTCAAAGCAGCTCGTTTCAATGTTGAAGGAAACAATTTAAGTTTTTAAGAGTCTTCTAGATAGTCATAAGTTTTGCACAAGATTTCAAACTCAAACAAAAATGTTTCAGGGTCCTCACTTCTCAACTCATAAAAGTTTGGGAGGACAAATGGTCAGATATTTTTCATTGTGGTATGTGTTTCCTCATCCACTATAGGGAATCCAAAAGAGTTATCTACTTCTCTATTTCCTCTGCCTCATCCATTATTACCTCTACCTCCTCCATTATCTCCTCTACCTCTCCCTCTGCCCCCTTCTCCAAACAATGAGAATTCTCCATCTTGTTCTTCTTCTGCCATTATAGTTTCTTCGGAGTATGCATATGGTTCAACCTCCAAGGTTATTCTCTCCTCCTCTGGTTCTTCTATTAATGGAATATGGGAGAGAGGTTCTACTTCTTCTTCTCCACCATGTACTCCTAATTCTTCAACTATAATGGGTTCTCCTGTGGAGGTAAGAAAAATTATTCCTGTTGTTTGAGATTCGAAATTTTTCTTCTCTAGGACAGTCTTGGTAGAAGAAGTAGGAGATTCATCTAATTGTATTTCTGCCCTTGGAATTTCAGGAGTCCTATGGCTGGGAGTATGAGTTTGGGATGGAGGTGTGCCTTTTCTTGCTCTTGGTGGAGTAGGTGGTGTTGTAGGAATCGAACTTCTGCCCCTAGCTATAAATCTACCCCTAAAGTCTCTTTCTCTATGCATGCCATTGTTTTGTTTTATTTTTATTTTTTGAATGTAAGAGAAAGGGCTACCTAGTTACACTTCCCCGGCAACAGCACCAAAATGTTTGATCAATTTAGTGTCCTAAATTGCTTCACATAAACTATCAATCCACGTATCGTAAATTGATGAAGTGTAGTGCACTGTTTGTGCTAGATGACCCTTCTTACTTCATTGTTTTTTGTGTTTTATGTTGTTTTGGGGGTTTTTGGTCCTTTAATCCCTAATGATTTACAATGTAACTAACAAAATCTTAAATCTAACTTCTGTAAAGATTGCTAGGAACCTAAAGAAATGAGAATTAAAAGATCTTAAGTAAGATTTGGAAGTAAAGTTTAATCAAGAAATGAAAATAGAGTTTCTATTTATGCTCTTATCATTATTTACAAATCATGAACTAACAAAAAAGTAAAAAGTAAAATTACAACTATTGTCTAATCAATTATAGAAACAAAACTAAATGAAATTGCAACTAATGTCTAATCTATTACAAGAACAAAACTAAACGAAATACTTAGTTACTCTACCTCTCAATTTTGGGAGAAAAATCTTCTTGTGATGACATTTTGAGGAATTATGTACTTCATTATTCTAAGAGAAAATAAATGCAAAAATGCAGAAAAGACTCATTGCATAATGAAGTATTCAACCACTTTGTTTAAGATGAGTTATCAACTAGAAGGCATTTTCAGAAGGATTCATTAGTCACCATGAGTCAATAAACTAGTCATAAAATGGAAAGAACTATAATGGCACTAATCAATCTAATTGAAAATTTAAAGACTAGTGAATTAGTAAATGAAACAAGCTACGTTACACCACTGAATTTCAACTTCTAACTACTGATAAAAACTAGAAATAAATTGAACGAAAAAAAAGCTATTATGTACTGAAAGAAGATACTCTACATTACTAATGAAATGATAAATATTGCATTATAAACAAGGTTAGTATGAAACTGATTATGAACATTGTGAGAAGAAATGATGAATTTAAAGTTTAACTAGAAAAGACAAAACAAAATAAACTAAAACCTCAGTCAGCATAGGGGGCCTCTACAACTGATGAAGTTATGCGTGCTTAATCAATCTCCAAGAATCTCTTTCATATATCCATAAAACATGTGGTCTTCATATTAAAATAGGAAAATGAGTTTTTCAAAATTACAGAATAGTAAGTCTAAGCTTAATACATGAGGACATTCGAACTCCTTTTGAGTTCTTTACACAAGTATTTATAAGAAAATTATGCAACTGTTTGTGGAGAAAAATAAGCTACAACTAAAAACACGTAGAAGACAGGCACACAGAATTTTCTTCCTTGGCTGCTGGAGACATAAATCCAAGATGATGGCTGTTGGATTCGGTTGCACAGATGGATATTGGATTCTGTGGGTTTAGGAAGTTGTTTCGGAGAACGCTTCCCATCACTATGAAACGTGTTGATTATCCACAAAATAGAGTCCTCCTACCTTCGGTCTCTACGTTTGACTTCTCCATTGATGGAGTCTTGTACCATCTTCCTTGTAAACCTGGGATAGGTGAATAGGACACGGTCCATGTCACGATGATTTCCAATCTTCCCATGTAGTTAGTTTCTCCTTTCGACATCTGGAACTTGTTAAAGAATGGAAATAGCTGCGAAGTAGCCAATTAGCTGTAGAATAGGCTGTGTTCCGTAGCTAAAAGACAAAAATTTATTCAAATAGAAAAACATAAAAGCATAACATGTAAATCATTAAATGTCCTCCTTAAGGCAATATATACTGGTCATTGATCATAGGTATGCATTTCTTCATGGAAAAATAAAGAGAAAGGGATGAGAAGAGTTGCTAGGGAAAGAGAAGTTTTGAGGCTCAACAATGAGGACGAGTGTTTTTTTTTCTCTTAGGGGTGTTAAAATGTAGATAAAACTTTTATAGAATAACTATCCACCTAGAATATTTGTGATTCATCATACGATGAGTGCGTAGGTACCTCATGGGGTTGATGGCTACTATTACAGTAATGGTTCAAAGGATGATATAGTGCCAAAGTTTTTGTATAAAATTTATAAGGGCTAGGGTTGTTTTCTCTTCAGGCTTATACTTCAATGCAGGCTGGAATAAGTTCTTTATAACATAATAAATTACATGCTCCTTATTCTGTAGTCCAGATTGGACTAATACCCCAGCGATGGCTAATTCTGATGTAGACAAGTACAGGGTATAGTCTTTGTTGTGGTCAAGGGGGCTAATGAAAGGTGCTTGATATAATGTATCTTTCAAAGCGTTGAATGATTTTTGGGTTTAATCATCCCATTGGGAGGGAATGTCTTGATGAAGGAGGTGTAGAAAACATTTCACACAAGTGGCATAATCGGGTACAAAGTGGTGTAAGAAATTGGGCTTACCCTATAAGCTTTGTAATTGCTTTAAATTTTTTGGTGGAGGAACCTCATTAATGGATTGGACCTTAAGGGGGTCCACTCTAATACCTTGTTGGGAAATGATGAAATCGAGAAGTCTTCCAGTGTTGAAACAAAATACACACTTGAGGGGGTTCAAGCATAGTTTATACCGCCGACATATCTAAAATGCTAGGCAGAGGTCCTCTAAATGGTTGGTGTGTTTTTTGGAACACACTGTGAGATCATCCAGATATGCAAGGATGAGATGAGATAGGTCATGGAAGTTGTAGTTCATGGACCACTTGAAAGCGATGCCAAAATTTTTAAGACTGAAAGGCATGACTTGGTATGAAAATGTCCCACAAGGGGTGGTGAATGTCATTTTGTACTGATCCATGTGACAAATAAGAGTTTTTTTGTACCTAGAGAACCCATGCATAAATGATAAGGCCTCATGCTTGGCACAAGTATCGATGACTTGATTGTTGAATGGCATTGGGAATTATCTTTAGGGCATGATTTATTTAGATCCCTAAGATCAATACAAATATGAATGGTGCCTTGTTTCTTCATGACGGGTACAAGGTTGGAAACCTAAGACATGTAAGAAATTGGATAGATAAATCTAGTTTTGTGAAGTTTATTAATTTCTTATTTAATTGTTGTTGCCTTAGATGGATGAAATTGACATTGTTTTTGTAGATGGGATGGGTGTTTGACCATGTGTTAATGTGATGTTCCACTATGGTGGGACTAACGCCTGACATCTCATAGTAGTCCCATGCCAAAATATCTGTATATTCTTGGAATAGGGATTTATATGCGATTTTTTTCATCAAGCAAGCATGCTGCCCCCAAGGAGATCTATTCGGTTTTTCCAAATTTGTTGGAAATATTCACCTTTATGATGGGTCAAATGTTGGACATGCTCCCTTCCTCAAATGCGTCAGATGTTGGGATGGCATTTTTGAACCAATCCACTTTTCCTGGCAGGAGAAATTACTTTGAGTCAATGGCACAAATGTCATGGGTCTGTGCATTGCTAGGAAGAAATGCTTTTTTAGGTAGGAAAAATGAACGATGCTGCATGGTTTCCAAAGTATATTTAGGTTTTTTCATGGCTTTAAGAATATCTTCTTCTTAATGAAAAATATTATCTAGAGTTGACTTGGGGTGTGCTAGGACTTGAAACTGATATGTGGTTTTGGTTGTGCTGGTGGATAAGAAATAATATGATTCATCAATTAAGGTCATAGAAACTAGAGAGATTCATAAAGCGCAAATTGGATGGTTCTATACCGTCGGAGTTGGTACCACCGTTGAGGTGGATTTTGTGGTCTTGATAGAAAAAAATGATGAGCAAACAACATGAGTCATGTTTCCTATGGATGAGGAAACAAATCATATATGGTGTTGCATGTCGTCAACATTGGGTGGTCGAAGAAGCTAAGTTATGGGTGGCTGCAACTGTCTAGGAGGAAGCTCTTCCATTCTTGTTGGTGTACAAGGGGCAAGAGTAGATTCTTCCATAAGATGCTCGTGTTTAATCCTAAGTTGTTGAAATGTGTGTAACATAGGGCATGCATAATTGTTATGAGCAGTATCAGTAAAGATTCCACATACTCGCCTCATAGTATGGGTTGTTGATTCCTGGTTACAATATGGAACATTTGATTTGTATTGGTGGTGGTGAGGGGGGATAAGATGACAGGGATCATGCCTTGTTGCTGGTTATCATTTCTCCTCAAACACACATAGAATAGACCTTGATGATTCATTCATAGTGGGTGGTTAATGATTTGATGGTTTGGTTTCTACTCCGATCAAATCAAAATTCTCCTTGATAAATCGCCGCATGAATCCTAACAATGGACGAAATCGATAAAGATGGGGACAATGTCACACATGATGGTTTCTAACACAAATTTGGCAAGTGTGATGCCTGTGCCTTGATATAATAGGTTGGGTGATGTAGGGAACTGTATTTAATCAGTTGAATGTGTTAGTGCCTAAATCTACCTCCGGCTGAGAAAGGCAGGTCTAGGGTAACATCAAACCATGCTTAACCTGGTAGCTAGCCCTACCAGGTCCGGAGAGGGCTCCCTCCTTGTCAATCTCAGGAAAAATAGCAAATGAGGCTTGAAATGAGTGATATAAAGACTAATTTTAGGTTAGGTATATGCTCAGAGGATTTTGATAGAGTTTTATGTTGGTTTGCTAGATCAAAAAGTGAAAGGCAATTTTGGGTCCGGGGGAATGAACTCAGTCTTGCAGAGATTTCTATGGGGCGAGGTAGGAAAATGCTTTAGTACTTTGAAATAAGTGAAATGGAGAGTCTTAAGACTGGTGAGGAGTTGAAGTGGGCATGAAAGTATCAACGATCCTCTTCAAATAGTAGAAAACATGAAAATCTAAACAAACCCTAAGGTAGAGCACTGCAAATCATTGATTTCCACCTTTATACTTGATTCATTTAGTTAAGCAGAAAAGAGAGAGATAATGGCACACATAAACATATGATAACTTGAATCAGATAAGGAAAAATAATACTAAGTCACCTTGCCACAAGAATCCCACAAAATGCTGCAAATCCTGGTCTATTTCCTTGCCAAACTGTAGAGATGAATGTACAATGATGCTCAAAGCTTTCACAAGTGTCCAACCTTGAAAAATGACTGAAAAAGTACTAGATATAGGCAACAAACAACACATGCTATCCTGTATGGGTCGAATTCTTGAGTTTAGGAGATTTTTCAATAATATCTAAACTAAGAACTGAAGAATAGGTAGTGGAACAGCTTGCCTCTAAAACCTAGGAAACTGATTCATTTAGTTTCAAAACTACCTTTTCATGATGCATCTACCTCCATGAGTTAATTTTCAAAATTTTTACATAAAAGTCAATAAATTTACATAAATTTATATCATGAGTTTGACCATGAGAGAGAAAAAAGTCAAACTGAGAAAAAACAAGGCGAAAAACAAAGTTTTTTTGGCAAAAATGGCAATTTTCCATCCTATCCACCGCGCCACTTTCCTTGTGCATAATTCCTTTTTGTAGCTGAGTTTGGAGGCCTTCCCATGTACCAAATTTTCTCCAAGTGAACTTTTTGGAAAGGTTTGTCTGTCTACTTTCCTGAATAGCTGGAATTTCTAAATTTGGTGTCCATTTACCTCTCCAAAAGTGAGTTCTCCCAACACTGCTTCCTGTGTGGGCAAAAAGGGGTAGAGAGGGCATTTTTGAGGTGTTTTTGACCCTTTTGGAGGCTAAAAACATGAAAAAAAATTCTATTTATTTCTTAACATTCATAATTTTTCATGAGGAATCCAAAAATGTAGAGTTTTCCTCCAGAGGAGGTCCCTACCAAAAGCGAGCGTTGGGTGGTGCTACGCACCACGTAGAAAAACCTATTTTTTCCTTCAAAAATTTAAAATTGACAAAAAGTGTGTAAAATTTCTTGAAATCTATGCTGAGTGACCTGCATCAAGTACTATGTTGGGCTAAGGAAGCCACAACAAAGATTTTGAGCTTATTTTTCTCTTTCTTCCTCCTCAAAGTTTTCCTCAACTTGGCCTTCAAGTTCCTTATTCTTGCTTTGCAAATCTTGTTTCTTGCCAAATAGTGATAGACCATGTGCCTCAACATATTTTTCTTTTTGTTGGCCTTCTCTAGCAGCTTCTCCAAGTGCATGTTTTCCCTCTCTAGCCAATATTCCCGATCAGCATCAATCTCTTGCTCAAGCAGTGTCAATTTGACTTTCCTCCCCTTTGCTGCTTGTCGGTTTTCCCTTATAGTTTGCAGCTCCATGATCATCTTCTGATCCTCCAACTGCTTGTTCCTTTGCCAAAGGTAATTGATGATCCACTTAGCCCTTTCAAGGTTAAGAGCTAATGCATGAATGTCAAATTGTTGCTCTTTGATGATCTCTTTTAGTCTTGAGCTTTGGAGGCCCAAATCCACATCGTCATCCTGAATTAGAATGAAATCTGTCTCTTGACCTTCAGAAGGCCCTTCCTCATGCACTGGTTGTTTTCCTTTGTCTTGGACCTACTTTTTTGAAGAAGAAGGCAAAGCCCCTTTCACCTTGGGTGAAGATAGCATTTGCCTATGATCTGATGAAGGAAACGAGACCCCTTCCACCCCAGGTGGAGATAGTACTTGTTTTGCAGCTGCAAATAGCCTCCTTGTGCCCTTTTGGTAAGTGAAAAATACTGGCACACTGGTTGTTTGAGTCTCATGAACTTCTTGCTGATGTGAAGGCCCTCTTGCCTCATGAAAAACTAATGGGGTCACTTGAGGACTTGTGAAAACCTAATGTGAAATGAAATCATCCCATGAAACATTTAGCAAGATCAGCTGATGCAAAACCAAAATCTTGAACAATGAAAAGTGATAAATGTTGTTGTACTATTGATGAGGAGGTTTCCTTTGTACCAATATGGTCATTTTCTCAATTTTCTAGCACATGAAATAGGGGAGGTTCATCATCCTCACTCTACTGAAATGCATCAATAATCTGATATGATAGGCGTATAAGTGAGAAAATATACCTTCACAGCTGAAGTATTTGATTATGAGCTTCATGAGTAGAGCATGTGTGTCTTGTAGGTATCTGAAAGGGAAGACCCTATTGATCTGCTTCTGATAGCCAGCCTTGATATAAGTCTCATAATGTTCTTTGTCCACAAGATGTCCTTTGTTCCACTCTTCACCCAGATTTGAAATACCTGTTGCTTCAACTATAGTTTCAGGTGTCAAAGTGAATGTAACACCTGCCAAATTGACCTGGCCATTGTGAAGATGGAGGACAAATAATCTACCAAGATCATGGTGGTATTTGACTCTTTCCACCATCTCATAAAGCTGGTAGCAAGACTTATGTTTCAAACATGCTACAACAAGAGGACAAGCCAATAGCTCTGTAAGTATAGTGGGCTCCTCCCGGATGTGTTTTCCTCCCTTGTGAGGTTTTCTTGGTGCATGAATTTCTTGGGAGGAATCACTCACTGTTTCCTCATCCCTTTCATAAGGTGAATCTGTTTCCATGTTTTCCGCTGTATGGTGTTTCATTGATGAGTATGAAGAGATTTTAAATGAAGAATAGTTGTTTTCTATTTAATGAAAGGGATTGAAGAGTGGGACTATGAATGAGGGTTTGTGATGTTGGTTGTAGGGTTTTTTGGAAGTGGTAGGATTTTGGGAATGCTAATTAGGGTTTGGGAATAGTGGGAATTTGTTAGGTATTAGGGTTTTGGGGATGAAGGGGGGTAGAATGAATGTGATTGAAGGAGGGATAAGGGATATGAAATGAGGGGAGTGTAGTGGAGGAATATGAAAATGATTACAGGGAGCAAACAACAACAATGACAATCTTTTGAAAACCCTAGACAACTTGTTTCAATGGACTATGTAACAAACTAGGGTTTAATCTTCCACCTATTGAAAGACCATCAAAGATGAGTAAAACCCTTGCAATAGCAAAGTGGAATGTTTCACTTACTTGTGAAATGAGGTTTGCAAGAATTGGATGCCAGATGAGGTTGATTGAACGAAATTAAGGCTTGGAGGGTAGGTGCGCCATGCCTGTGTAATTTCCAGTGTGCTTCCTGTGCTCTGTACACTGCGCCAACCAAGTGCGCCACACCTCAACCCAGGTGTGCCACGCTTAGTAAGCTTTCACAATTTTTGTTGAGATTTCTCCTTTTGCTCTTCAAATAGTGACTTGGCTTGTTCACTCTCTCTTTTGCACACAAATGAAGTTTATAACACAAAGGAAACTTTATATACAAGTGACTTTGATTTTTCAGTTGCAAAAAACCACTTTCAAATGTTTTACTTTTCACATTATCATTTAAAACTCTATTTTGCAGTTGGACTTTCTTTTTGACTTTGATGGACGAATGCTTTGAATTTCTTGTCTCTTTTGCAAGAGCTAAAGTGCAGGAGCTTGGCAAGGTGAATAGGGTTGCATTTCCAAATTTATTACATATAGGAAGAATAAAATTACATGAAATTTATATACATAGAAGAAAAAGCTCTGTTTTTCCTCAAAATAGGGTTTTGAGGAAAAATCAATTACTGAGAAAGTCATTATTGAAATTTTTGATGTTGATACCTTATTAGACCTCCTCATGTGCCTGCTGACCATTATTAAGCTTTTACAAGACTTTAATGACAAACCCTAGACCTAATGAGACATAAAAACCCTAGAAATGGCTTTTACAAATGTAAAGACAAATAATGACTATAAATGATCTGAATTCATGAGAATAGGCCAACAGGTAAATATCATGAGGGAAAAATGATAATATGCCACTGCCATCAGATGATCCATGACCTAATGGAATGCTGTTAATTAGATGAGACACCTAAAATGCAATGCAACAAGAGAATTTTGATCACTGATGGAGGGATGAAGATATTGACACTAATATTGGTTCCAATGGGGATGGTAGCTCCTTGGAGGTGCCAAGAGGTACAGATCTCTAGAAAGCAGACAATGCCTCTTTCGTTGGGATGAATGGAGTCAATAACTTCAGCAAACCAAAACCAATATCTTGACTGAAAACTGGACTCAATTACATGACTGAAAACTTGACTCAAAACCCACTCAAACAAATGACTCTATCAATCCACACAAAGTAATAAAAAAAAACTAACATCAGACCTCCAGTTTTATAGCCTTCACTTTGGGCCCCAAACTAATTGAATGATGACAGTGCAGACTTGCAATGAAGGAAATAAAATGGTATATACAGTGAACAATTATGACAGCAGAAAATATCTCAAAGATAATACCATTTCAATAGCCAACCATTGACCGGCCCACCTGGAAAATCTTCTCCATTCATTTCTTTTAGCAGAAAAGCATTTTGACCCTGATATGGAGCAATTTTGAATGGTCCCTTCCACAAATTCTTGAACTTTTTGTGCTTGCCTTTGTCCTTGTTTCTAGCACCCCATTTGAGCACTATGTCTTCAATCTAAAACCTATTTGACTTTGCCTTCCGGTCATAGATTTTCTTGATTCTCTCTTGCAACCTAAAGGTATTCTAGAAAACCTCCTCGCTCGTCTGCTATAAATGGATCATTTGGTTTATCCTTCATTGAAAATGATCCTCTTCGCTGCTAGCTTGCTATAGAAGTTTTACACTGGGACTGCGAGAGATGTCGAGAACACCGTGTCAACACCATATACTAGTTCAAACGGAGACATGCCAATTGATTTCTTCTGACTTACTCTATATGCCCAAAGTGCATTAAGAAGCTTTTTGTGCCAACTCTTTTGTTTGTTTCCAGCACCTTTTTCATGATGTTAACCAATGATTTATTTGAAGATTTTTCCAATCCATTATCTTATGGATAGTATGCAGTTGAATTCCCCAAGGTAATTTGATATCTATTACAAAAATAAATCATCCTTTTAGATTTAAAAGCTATTGCATTATTTGTAAATAGCTTGTTAGGACAACCAAAACGTGACAAAATATTATTTTCAAGAAACTAAATTATTACTATATCAGTGGCCTACCAAGTGGGGATGCCCTCAATCCATTTTGTAAAATAATCCATCGCTGTTAAGATCCATTTATGCTGAGCTGAAGATGTAGGGTGGATCTCTCCAATAAAATCAAGGCCCCACTACTAAAACAAAGCACTTACTTCAACCGGTTTGAGAGGTAGTGGCTGTAATTTTCTCCTTCCTTGAAAATTTTGACATTCATGGGAGCTTGTAACAGTTTTATAAACATCAGCAAAGAGGGTAGGCCAATAGTACCCTGCTCTCAAAATTTTATTTGCTCTTGTTTTCCAAAATAGGTGATCTCCACAATCCCCCTTGTGAAAATCATCCATGACCTCTTTTACTTCTTCCTCAACCAAACAGTTCAACAACATACCTCCAGGATCTTTCCAATACAATGCATCATTCATAATACAAAATTTGGCGGCCTTTAATTTCAGAGTTCTATTTTTATTTTTAGCCATTCCCAGAGGTGGTGAAAGGTTTTGGAGCACATATACAATATCAGAACACTAAGGGGAATGGATAAAAATTTCTGATACCTGAACAGGTGAGTTGTTCTCATCTTCTTCAGACATAGCAGCAATCAAGTCTATGTCCCAGGCATGCAAATTAGACTCTACCATCAGTTTTACCAATCCTTGCCCCTTGATGAGTTTTGTTGGCCTTATTTCAAAGTCATATTCTAAGAAACTATGATCCATTTGCCTCGTCTCCCTTGTGGATCTGTCTGCACTAAAACATCTTTGAGGGATGCATTAGGAACATAGGCAAGAATATGAGAATGCAAAATATATACTCGGAAATCTTTCAGAGCTTTCACTAAGGCAAGAGCTTGCTTCTCAATAATATTATACTTTAAGGATGCATCTCTTATTGCTCTGCTAAAAAAGGAAATTGGCTTCTCAAGCTTGTCTCTTTTTTGCATTAATACCACTACCATAGTATGCTCTGAGGTGAATGAAAATAAAATAAAATCTTGGGAATAATCTGCTCTGATCAAAATTGGAGCTAAATAAAGGGCCAAATTTACCAAATTGAAATACTTGATAGCTTCTTCGGTCCACTTTACTACACTATCTTTCTTTAACATTTTTGTGATTTCCCTCAAATGTTCTGCTAGATTTGGCACACAATGACGTAAGAAGTTCATCTTACCATTGAATGCTTGGATCTCCTTTTTACTACGGGGAAAATCAATTTTCTGAATAGCTTCCACTCAAGCAGGAACAATGTGGATGCCCTCCTTTGATATGATGTGACCGAGAAGCTTTCCTTCATCCATGGTAAACAAACTCTTTCTGGGATTAAGAGATATGCCATACTTTCTGCACCGCTGAAAAACAATCTTCAAATGGTAAAGATGTTCCTCATCTGAATTAGAAAAAAATGTAAAATCATGAAGATAAACTACTAAAAATATATCTTTCTCATTTGCAAAGGTGATATCCATAGCCCGCTGAAAAGTTGCACCAACATTCTTTAAACCGAATGGCAATTTGGCATAATGGAAAGTCCCCCACGGAGTGGTGAATGCTGTTTTGTTTCTATCATCCTGATGGACCAAAATCTGATTGTATCTGGAATACCCATCAAGCAACAACATACTAGATGCCCCAACCACTCTTTGAAGTATGTGGTCCATCTTTGGCAATGGATAATTATATTTCAAAGACACGTTATTCAGATTTCTGAAACCAATGCATAATCTAATCTCACCTGTGTTCTTTCGCACAGGTACCAAATTGAAAATCCATTCTGAAAATCTGATTGGAACGATTATACCAACCTTGTATAATCTATCCACCTCCTTCTCTATGGATGGCAGCAACTTAGGATTGATCCTTCTTAGATTTTGGCGAAATGGCTTCTGGTTTGGCTTGATTGGAATGATGTGCTGAATTATACTTCTATTGTACTCCTTCAAATTTGAATAGTCCCATGAAAATACATCAGTAAATGAGGACAATAAACTAATTTACTTTGCCTTTACCTAAGGAGGCAATGCCTTTGAAAACTTTACCATATTTGGATTTCCTGTTGTTCCAATATTCATGTCTTCAACTCCCTTTTCAGTTGGCATCAAACTTGGTTTCTGGGCTACATCATCTTGGTCAAATAATTCCTCTAAAGGTATGAGGCCTTTAGGGATAACATTGTCTTTTAGATACAAAACTTCCATCTGATTTACTTCCAAGTCTGGTTCGCCATTATCTTGCTCGCCATCTATAGAAGTGTCTTGATATTTACCTTCATTTCGCAGAAATTCTTCAATCTCTTTATCATCTTGAAACACTTGCCAATATCTTTGATTATCAGGGATACTTGGGTGATGTATCACATGAATTTCATACTTATTATTTGAATTCATCAGAATCTTCAAGTTACTTGTTGTTGTAGCAAGGGAATCTGCAATAACTTTCTGTGCATGTGGAACACATGTCAAGGTAAAATCTAGAAACAACCTCAAAATGTCTAAATCTGCATTATGGTAAGCCCTCAGTCGAGGATGTTTTGCTTGGTACTCTCCCTTGACTTGCTTGATTACTAATTCAGAGTCGCCATCAACTAAAATTCTTTTTGCATTCATCTTTTTGAGGATTTTCAAGCCTGCAATTAGTGCCTCATATTCTGCTTCATAATTAGAACAATCAAAATCCAACTTGTATGAACAAACTATTACATTACTCGGGACCTTATTTGGTGAGAAAATAGGGCTGCGTATCCAAATACCAATTCCGACACCTTCCCTAGCCACTGTTCCATCAAAGTCCATACTCCACAAGCCAACTTCCTCTTCTAAATGCTGAAATTTTGCTTGTTTTTCTACCTTTGGCTACTGTCCATATTTTTCTTGCTACTAGTGGAATGTTGACTGCTCATCGATACTTTCAAGCCTTTGCCTTTCTTGATGAAGTACAACTTTGAAATTTTCTGTAATCTCGGGTATATATTTAACTTCAACTAATTGACTATTTACATCATTGAAACCACTGTCAGAATAAAGAGAAAAAGACTCTAAATCTATATGTACATAATTGATTGGTTGATTCATCAGTTTCTCCTTGCTCGTGATCATGTACTTCATCTTTTTCTCTCTATATAACTTCCTCATTTTACCAAAGACGGGAATAGTAGCATAGGAGAAATATAGCTACAATGACCCTTTGAGTTTTGCACCCCATGATTTAGATAGAAGCATGCCCAATCTATGGGGAATGTCAGCCACAACTACATCCATAAGAACATTTTTCATTGGAATCTGATCCAAACTTACAACCAAATATTTAATGAGACCAATACATCTTACTCTACTAGAATCAAAAGAATAAAGGTCATGGTACTGTCAAGTGATATCAAAACCCAATTTTTCCATAATTTCCTTTGGAATGAGGTTATGAGATGCTCCTGAATCAAACATGGCATTGAGAAAAACATAATCATGCAATCTAAGGCTGATATAAAAAGGAGCTACATCACTATCCTTAGATTGACCTCCTAATGTCAGACCAAAGATAAGTTCAGGTTGGTCATCTTCCACATTTACCATATCAGACAAAGGATGAACATTCAAAATCTTAGCCACTTGACATTTATAACTGTTGTTCTTCATTAATTCAATAAAAGGTATTAACACTTTTAAATTAGCAATTTCATTTTCTAAGCTAAAGGTTGTAGTTTTATCTGCCTCTTTGACTGAAACATGTTTCTTTTCAGTTTTCTCCTTTGTTGCACTTGGCTGATTTGACTTCTCATTTTTTATTGCACTTTACTAGAAGTAGGGTTGCTGGCTCCTTTCCCTTTTTCTGCACATTTGGAGAGTCATTCTTTGGTGGTGTTGCTTCCTTCCTTTTCTGAATTGGATTAATAGGAACATCCCTACTCCTAAGTGAGTATCGTCTTTGTTGCACTGTTAATGCATTCATGTATCCTTTCTGATATTCATCTGATTCCTCTTCTAGGACTATTTCATTTTCGAATATAAAATCTTCATCCTTTTGGACAACTGGACTTTCTGAATACTCTTCATCTTCGGTGATATAAATTGGGAAATCATCTGGTGTAAAAAAGTGATTCTCAACTCTAGTGAGGGCCTCATCATCTTCTAATTTGGTGCCATGAACATCGTTTTTCTGTAATGGTGTTTTGACTTGCTATTGAGCTGATGGATCTTGAGTTCTTTGCTCCCGTTGCTTAATTCTAAATTGTGGTTGCTGCTAACCATGAAAATTTGGATTTCTAGCTTGTGTCTCAGGCTTATATGCAATGGTGAATCTATCGAACATCTTCTCAATCATAATAAGCAAATGATTTGAGGTAGAAGCTTCTTCTTTTATAGTCACCTTCTTCTCGGTGTTTGTTCTAGCTCTCTTAGCTAACAAATTTGCTTCAACACTTACTGCAATTTTCTGCATGTCCTCCAATGTAGCCGAGTCTCTTTCTCTTAATTGATATGCCATATCAGGATCAAAACCATCACGAAATTTGATCAAGGCCAGCCCCATAGGTGGCTTGATGTCAACTGGAATGGCATTATAAATAGTATTGAATCTAGCACAGTAATCCTGGACACTTTCACTGACATTCCTTTTCATATTCTCATACTCGGAAAGGATTTGAAGTGGAATTTTCTTTACCTCCCAGCGATCCATAAATTGTCTTTGAAGTGCTTCCAATGAATTGATTGTTCCAGCCGGCAAAGCTCTGAACCACTTCCGGACTTCACCTCCAAAAGTTTGCAAAAATAATCTCATTGTTACATTCTCTGCATCAATATCGTGGAGATCAAATAAATCACTCATTCGATTGACGTGCTACTGTGTTGTTACACCTTGAGAAGCATAAAAAAATGGTATCTTGCTTTGATAATCAGTGGGCATGTTATCCAAGTTCTGTGGCAAAACAAGAGGTGCATATCTGGTAGTCATTGCTCGAGGTGGATTTACAACTGGCCTTGCGGATGTAGGAGGAGTTGGAACGACCGGTGTATGAGGTGTTGAAGGGGGTGAAGAAATTCTTGATGTTTAAGGTGTAGAAGGAGTGGATGGGGGTGAAACCACTGCAGATTTCTGATCAGAAATGTTGGGCTGCGTGGGAATGGTGGGAATAAAAGGAGTTTTAGTAGGAATTTCTAAATTAGAGACAACAACAGATGAACCAAGAGTAGCAGATGCAGATTCTAAGAACTCGGGAATATTGGTAGCCACAATTGAAGTTTGAAGATTTAGAATATAAGCATCAATTGATAGATTTTCCCTTTCAGCTTCAAGATCTTTGACAAACTTGGGATTTAGAGCAGTAACACCAATTGCACTTTTAGATTTAGTCTCAAACAAAGATAGCTCAAAATTTTCTTCAAATGGTTGATCTTCAAGATATTCAAAAACAACTAGGAATGAATGAGATCTAAATACAGGAATCACAAAACTTTCTTGGTGGAGAATTCTTGGAATGAGATTTGGGTTTTCATACATGGGAGGAGGATCAGGATTAGGATTTTCTCTAGTGTATCGTCTGGAAGCCAGTGTGTTGAATTATTCCCAAAATTCAAATTGAAATTACAATCTTATTAGCCTACTAAATTCTAAACTCATCATCCAAAAGTCTAGAATTATTTGATGTACTGGGGAAATTTGCAAGTTAGATGTTCAATTTATAAGACTAGACTAGAGATTGACTCAAGTAGCTTTTATCTACGTATGTACTCGCAAAGCAATGTGAAGTTCAAAGGCTTCCTGGCATAACTTCAGGCTCCTTCTGTAGTTTATAAAACAAATAACACTAACAAAAAAATAAGCTTTTCTTCCCTAGTATGGTCACCACTATGTTAGGGCCTAAATCTACCTCAGGGTGAGAAAGGCAAGTCTAGGGTAACATCAAACCACACTTAACCTGGTAGGTAACCATACTAGGCTGGGATAGGAATCTCTCCTTGCTAATCTCATGAAAAATAGCAAATGAGGCTTGAGATTATTGATATAAAGACTAATTTTAGGCTAGGTATATGCTCATAGGTTTTTTGTTGAGTTTTATGTTGGTTTGCTAGATCAAAAGTGAAAGGCAGTTTTAGGTCTAGGGAATGAATGAAAGTCTTGCAGATATTTCTATGGGGCAAGGTAGGCAAATGCTTTGGTACTTTCAAATAAGTGAAATGGAGAGTCTTAATACTGGTGAGGAGTTGAAGAGGGCATGAAAGTATCAGGGATCCTCTTCAAATAGTAGAAAACATGAAAAGCTAAACAAACCCTAAGGTAGAGCACTGTAAATCAATGATTTCCACCTTTATACTTGATTCATTTAGTTAAGTAGAAAAGAGAGAGATAATGGCACACATAAAAATAATATAACTTGAATCATAGAAGGGAAAAAAATACTAAGTCACCTTGCCACAAGAGTCCCACAAAATGCTGCAAACCCTGGTCTATTTCCTTGCCAAACTACAGAGATGAATGTACAATGATGCTCAAAGCTTTCACAAGAGTCCAACCTTGACAAATGACCAAAAAAGCATTATATATAGGAAAAAAACAAACCAATCTAGCCTTAGGGGTCGAATTCATGAGTTTAGGAGCTGTTTCAATAAGATCTAAACTAAGAACTGAAAAATAGGCAGTGGAACAGCTTGCCTCTAAAACCTAGGAAACTGATTCATTCAATTTCAAAACTACCTTTTCATGATGTATCTACCTCCCTGAGTGAATTTTCAACATTTTTACATCAAATTCCATCAAGTTACATCAATTTAAATCATGAGTTTGACCATGAGAGAGAAAAAAAGTCAAACTGAGAAAAAACGGGGTGAAAAACATAGTTTGTTTTGGCAAAAATGGCAATTTTCCATTCTGTGCGCCGCACCTCTTTCCCTGTGCGTAGTGCCTTTTTGTAGCTAATTTTGGAGGCCTTCCCATGCACAAAATTTGCTCCATGTGGGCTTTTTGGAAAGTTATGTTTGTCTACTTTTGAGAACAGATGGAATTTCTAAATTTGGTGTTCATTTTCTCCTCCAAAGATGAGTTCTCCCAACACTGCTTCCTATGTGGCCAAAAAGGGGCAGAGAGGACATTTTTGAGGTGTTTTTGACCCTTTTCAAAGCTCAAAACTTGATAAAACTTTCTAGCAATTTCTGGGCATTCATAATTTTGCATGAGGAATCCAAAAATGTAGAGTTTTCCTCTAGAGGAGGTCCCTATCAAAAGCGAGCGCCAGGTGGTGCTTTGTACCAGGCAGAAAAACCTATTTTTTCCTTCAAAAATTCAAAATTGACAAAAAGTGTGTCACATTTCTTGAAATTTTGGCTAAGTGACCTGCATGAAGTAATATGTTGGGCTAAGGAAGCCTCAGCCAATATTTTTAGCTTATCTTTCTCTTTCTTCCTCCTCAAAGTTTTCCTCAACTTGGCCTTTAAGGTCCTTATTCTCACTTTGCAAATCTTGTTTCTTGCCAAACGGTGATAGACCATGTGCCTCAACATCGTTTTCTCTTGTTTTGTCTTCTCCAAAAGCTTCTCTAAGTGCATGTTTTCCCTCTCTAGCCAAGATTCCTGGTCATCATCAATCTCTTGCTCAAGCGGTGTCAATTTAACTTTCCTCCTCTTTGCTACTTGTCGATTTTCCCTTATAGTTTGTAGCTCCATGATCGTTTGCTGATCCTCCAGCTGCTTGTTCCTTTGCTCAAGGTAATTGATGATCCACTTAGCCCTTTCAAGGTTAAGAGCTAAGGCATGAATGTCAGATTCTTTCTCTTTGATGATCTCTTTCAGTCTTGAGCTTTGGAGGCCCAAATCCACATCATCATCCCGAATCAGAATGAAATTTGTCTCTTGACCTTCAGAAGGCCCTTCCTCATGCACTGGCTGTTTCCCTTTGTCTTGTACCTACTTTACTAAAGAATAAGGCAAAGCCCCTTTTAACCTGGGTGGAGATAGCATTTGCTTATGATCTGATGAAGGAAACAAGACCCCTTCCACCCCAGGTGGAGATAATACTCGTTTTGCAGCTACAAATAGTCTCCTTGTCCCCTTTTGGTAAGTGAAAAATACTGGCAGACTAGTTGTTTGAGTCTCATGAACTTCTTGCTAATGTGAAGGCCCTACTGCCTCATGAAAAACTGATGGGGTCACTTGAGGACTTGTGAAAACCTCATGTGAAATGAAATCATCCCATGAAACATTCAACAAGCTCAGCTGATGCAAAACCACAATCTTGATCAATGAAAAGTGATAAATGTTGTTGTATTGTTGATGAGGAGGTTTCCTTTGCACCAATGTGGTCATTTTCTCAATATTCCAGCACATGAAATAGGGGAGGTTCATCATCCTCACTCTAGTGACATGCATCAATAATCTGACATGATAGGTGTATAAGCAAGAAAATATCCCTTCACAGCTGAAGTATTTGATTATGATCTTCATGCGTGGAGCATATGTGTCCTATAGGTATCTAAAAGTGAAGACCCTACTAATCTGCTTTTGATATCCAGCCTTGATATAAGGCTCATAATGTTCTTTGTCCACAAGTTGTCCTTCGTTCCACTGTTCGCCCACATTCAGAATACCTATTACTTCAGCTATAGTTTCAGGTGTCAAAGTGAATGTAACACCTACCAAATCGACCTAGCCATTGTGAAAATGGAGGACAAATAATCTAGCAAGCTCATGGTGGTATTTGACTCTTTCCACCATCTCACAAAACTGGTAGCAAGACTGATGTTT
The DNA here is from genome assembly GCA_000404065.3 of Pinus taeda. Classification (NCBI taxonomy): domain Eukaryota; kingdom Viridiplantae; phylum Streptophyta; class Pinopsida; order Pinales; family Pinaceae; genus Pinus; species Pinus taeda. The sequence continues at coordinate 95,879 of APFE030678214.1, forward strand.
GAAACATGTTACAGCAAGAGGACAAGCCAATAGCTCTGTAAGTGTAGTGGGCTCCTCCTGGATTTTTTTTCCTCCCTTGTGAGGTTTTCTTGGTGCACGAATTTCTTGGGAGGAATCACTCATTGTTTCCTCATCCATTTCATAAGGTGAATCTATTTCCATATTTCCCACTGTATGGTGTTTCAATGATGAGTATGAAGAGATTTTAAATGAAGAATAGTTGTTTTCTATTTAATGAAAGGCATTGATGAGTGGGACTTTGAATTAGGGGTTGTGATGCTACTTGTAGGGTTTTTTGGGAGTGAAAAGATTTTGGGAATGCTAATTAGGGTTTGGGAATAGTGGGAATTTGTTAGGTATTAGGGTTTTGGGGATGGGGGGGTAGGATGAATGTGAATGAAGGAGGGATAAGGGACATGAAATGAGGAGAGTGTAGTGGAGGAATATGAAAATGATTGCCGGGAGAAAACAACAACAATGACAATCTTTTCAAAACCCTAGACAACTTTTTTCAATGGACTATGCAATAAACTAGGATTTTATCTTTCACTTATTGAAACACCATCAAGGATGAGTAAAACCCTTGCAATAGCAAAGTGGAATGTTTCACTTACTTGTGAAATGAGGTTTGCAAGAGTTGGAAGCCAGATGAGGTCGATTGAATGAAATTAAGGCTTGGAGGGTAGGTGCGCCATGCCTGTGTAATTTCCAGTGTGTTTCCTACTCTTTGTGCACCGCACCAACTAGGTGTGCTGCACCTCAACCCAGGTGTGCTGCACCTAGTAAGCTTTCACAATTTTTGTTGCGATTTCTCCTTTTGCTCCTAAAATCATGACTTGGCTTGTTCACTCTCTCTTTTGCACACAAATGAAGTTTATAACAGAAGGGAAACTTTATATACAAGTGACTTTGATTTTTCATTTACAAAAACCCACTTTCTAATGTTTTTCCTTTCACTTTATCATTTAAAACTCTATTTTGCAGTTGGACATTATTTTTGACTTTGATGGACTAATGCTTTTAATTTCTTGTCTCTTTTGCAGGTGATGAAGTGCAGGAGCTTGGCAAGGTGACTAGGGCTGCATTTCCGGACTTATAACACATAGGAAGAATAAAATTACGTGAAATTTATACACATAGAAGAAAAAACTTTGTTTTTCAAATCAATTACTGAGAATGTCATTATTGAAATTTTTGATGTTGAGACCTTATTAGACCTCCTCCTATGCCTACTGACCATTATAAGCTTTTATAAGACTTTAATGACAAGCCCTAGACCTAATGAGACATAAAAACCCTAAAAATGGGTTTTACAAATGTAAAGACAAAAAATGACTATAAATGATATGAATTCATGAGAATAGGCCAACATGTAAAGATCATGTGGGATAATTGATAATATGCCACTGCATTAAGAGAATTTTGATCACTAATGGAGGGATGAAGATACCGAAACTAAAAGAATGTATGTAACTCAGGGATTCTGTTGATTAAATGTTCTGGTGCATCACACAAAGCACAAGTAAGTGACGTTGTGGTATGTGTTTGTTGAGATAGCCTCCGATCGTAGTGGCAGGTTGATGAACCTATTGAAAGAGAGGAGCAAGAAGCTTCTTCTCTTACAACATAAAAAATATTTTTGGAACCATCCTCTGTGGAGAGTAATGGGGAATTGGATTGGGTGAGTGCAAGTAATGCATCCTAGTATCAAGGAACTTCGGGGAAATGATGGGTATAATTCTCATACTCTGCACAGATCACACATGCATGATTGGTGCGTAATGCTTTAAGATGCGCGGGTGTGATCTTATTCCCGATGGGGGGTGGAGGGTTTAGAGGCTATTTTGGGGCATGTAATAGAGATTTTAGCTCTTTTAATTTGGAGCACTCATTGATGGAGTGCCCTATGTTTTTCACACAAATCGTAGGGTTGAGGGACCCTAGAGGACAGAGCAGTTGGGGCTTCTACCTTTTTACCTTTTTTATTATCCTTTGGTTTTACCTTACCTGGTGTTGGTACTAACACTACTTTTGGCATAGGCACTACCTACGTATGCAATGTATAGGGTGTTGTATTATCCTTACGAGGAATAGGGACTACCCTTATTTCAATGAAATATGTGCTAGCTAGCATGGCCTTGGGGGCCAAAGATGAGATTGGTATTGCAAGGGCTATTTCAGGCAATGAGAGTGTTGCGCCGACTTGTGTGAGACATAAACTAGTGCTGGATATAAGAAGGGCATATTGGTGATAGATTTAGGCAAGAAATTTGGATTGGTAACAACGTCGTTGTTGTTGCACTAAGATGCCTTATTACAAGCAATATTAATACCTATATTCATTATCAACCCAGGGAAAATCTTCTTATTTCAAGAGTGTTAGCACTATATATGCATTAAATTTAGAGGTCCATTTATGTTGGAATTATTGCAATTGTTCATGTCTGTTCCTCAAAATTGAATCCAAACACTTCTTAAAGGAATTCATAACACACTTTCAAAGCTAATTAATCTATTTTGTAAACAACTAAATCAGAATGCAAATAGAAAGAATCACACTTGACAATCCAACTGGTATTGAAACTAACTCATTCAACATGTAGGAAAGCTATGATAATTGAATAAAAAATAACCATATAAACATCTAATGGAAAGAAATCACTCTAGCTTTGAAATCTATGATAACATTACCTTAGAATGAACAACAATATGGAATTAACATAACCAATTCAATCAAGAGCATCATGCATATATAATCACACAACTAAATCTAGAATCTTAACTGAAAAGTAAATGCAAATTGGAATCATCAATCCTCACAGTAATCAGAATTATACTAACCTTGCAAACTAACAATAATAAACAATGAAGAATAAAGAGGAATTATTATAACACAATTGAAGCAGTAGATCTTCATTAAAATGAATAACAGATTCAGAGCATCACTGAGATGAAAGTATTATATGTCCAAAAATAATAGTTACAATTTGTGAATTCCTAAACTAGTTGTACAATTTGCCTTACGGCTTTATATAACATTTGGAAAAGTAAATATATAAAAGCGAATCCTCAGGATTAGTGGATCCTGAGGATTTCACAATACTTGATCTGATTTCATCATAAATGAGCATTGTTCCTCCTAGTCTTTCGCTTTATTCCATGCTCAGGACACTATCTTTTTTCCTTTACTAGCTGTTGTTGTTTTGTCGATTGAACAAGGATCGTCCAATCTACATCCCTACATATAAAGATAGTGAAAGTCAGTTTTCTGTGCCCAAATTGATCTAATTTGTTACTAATCGATTTTACCCAAGTTCTATTGTTGTTTCCTCTATTTTTATCCATAAAACGAAGATAAACATGTGAAGGAAAATGCTTAATTAGGCTATTTAAGAGGAGAAAACATACCTTTTCTTTGGCGCTACATACTTCTCTGCTTACCTTATTGCATGTCCTCATGCAATCATATGGTTAAGGTGTAGTTGAGTTAAGGAATAGGCTGTATATACTTCCTCCTTATACAGCCTAAAACCGTTTTTCTTTTTAAGAACTACAAAAGCCTAGTTCACTTGTTGATTTGTCATATTATAATCACTGCGGTACCCATCTGGGGGATACTAGATAACTGGAATTCTATATCAGCACCCTATCCACTCAGGGCCCATGCTTAAGACCATGTTTTTGTATTTATGTAAGTGAGTGGAGGCATCTTTGAAATTCCTGAATCCAAATGGCTCTCTGCTCCTGATAATATTGTTGGAGGCTTCCCATCTCTATTTGGCTAGAGATAAAGCTTCTTCTTTGATTTCTTGGAAGTACTCCTTCCTTGCCTGTATGATATCTGTGTGTAGTGGTCCTAATTGGCCGACAACACCTGTTCATTCCATAAATTGTTTGTGCTGGACAAATAGGTGTAGGATTTTTGTACGTTCTCCCCTAACCCACAAGTCTATGCCATATTATTATTTTCTAATAGTATGATGGGGCTTAGCCCATTTGATCTGGTTAGTGGCAAATGAAAGAAAAGCTTGGAATTAGAAATCCCCTATGAAGGGGCTAGGATTGTTGTTTAAGTCATCTTCTAAAAAGAAATTATGCATGTACAATTCACACAAGAGGTGTTGTACCTATTCATTCTACTCCTTGAAACACTTGACAAAATCTAGGGTTATCCTAATTTCGTCTAACTTGCCAGCTTTAATAGATTTGGCCTTCAATAAGAGATATGTTTCTAGTAAGAAAAGTGCATAGTTGGTGGCAGGGGCTCGGTATGACAAGGCATCTGAATAAATAGAGAAAACAGTCTCCAATTTCTCTTTAGCTTTTTACAACTTGACCTGTAATTTTTCGACTTTATTTTGTTCCTCCTTGTAATTAGTGCAAGTCTCATCCTCTATGACCATGAGTGCCTCAAATTTCTTTCGTAATTCTTGGTGTACTCGTAGAGGCACTACTTCCTCTTTATGCCATGTCAATTCTTGCTCAGTCTTAACTAGCTGATTATACAAATTCCTAATGATTTCTTCCCTTACCAGGGGAATGTAAGTAGGTGTCTCCTCTGTCTAGACCTCACCATCCTATGTTTCCATTGGGCTAGTCTGAACAATAGCCTCAGCCACTTCTTGAATTATGTAACAATCAGCTTGTGTGTTTTCTTCAGTATTAGTTTGAACAACAACATCAACAGTAGGGAAGTCTGTTTGGGTTTCCCGTGGGAAAACATAAGGATCTTTTGTCTACACTTCACTATATTCTAAAAGAAATGGATCTGTTTGGGTTTATTTTGAGTAAACTAATAGGGTCTTACTCTAGGTTTCAACATCTTCCCCAGGTCAATGTTCAGTTTGGGTCCCTGTGGTCTCCAATTCTACTTTAAATTTCTTAACCATCAATACTTCTTTCAACCACAATCTTAGCTGCTTAATTGTTTTCTTTTCCCTCCTATATTTCTTAAGAATATTCCTGAGTCTATCCTTGTATGTTTTCTTTATTATGAGGCTTCTGATCGGTGGTGGCATGACTTTATTTACTTCAGGTCCCTGTTCAGGTGGAATTGAGTCAACATCAGGATGGGGTTCTAATAGGACCATGTCTCTTGATGGATTTTCACCTTCTAGGTCTCTATATTCATGAACTTCCCTCTCAAGAGACCCCAATGGAATGGTGTCTCCTAACCAATTATCGTTTCCAAGGTCTTCTTTAAGATGGGCCTCGTCCTCTGGGGACTTCATAAAAATAGTGCTCCCTTGTTGATTTTCACCTTCCAGGATTTCTTCTGTATGGTTTTCCTTAGCTAGGGGTTCCAATGGAACAGTAGCTTCTGCTTGATTTCCTTCCCTAATGGTTTCCTCTGCACGCATGCCTGCTTCAAGGGGCTCTTCCATATAAGGGACCAGTTTCCTATGTTCTTCTAGATTACAAGTAAATGATAGGGTTTCATCATGACTAGGACTGCCAGTAGGGGTAGATTGGTTGGGGGTCTGTGAGATGGCCCTACCTCATCTATTTGAATTGAGGTGTGTCACTATGACTTTACCCTTGAAGAGCATATTTGCTTTGTTGGGCCCGAGGCCAAAGAGGGATTCTTCCTTTTATGTGGCCTTTTTGGACCTATCACTTTTGGCCCTTGCTGTTCAATTGCTGGGTTTTCCATAGGTGGGGCTACAATATGATTCACAAGGTTATCCGAGGTTAGCTGCTACTGGGCTAGTCCATGAATGATGACTAATTTGATAAGCCCATGATGGCTGATGACTGTATGTGAGTCCTTTTCATTTCTGACCCGACGAGCAACATCATGCAATACATAATTTAAATAAAATGGGAGGTTAACTATAATTTTCTGTTTTAAAATGGCTAACAGTTAAGTTAGTGAGGTTTTACCAAATCCCGTCGTTCATCACACATGATATACCTCTGAAAAATGGATGCCAATTCCTACCATGGTTGTCTCAAAGCTGTAGGGTGAAATCCTTTTCCTTTTCGCACCAATTGCTCATCTGGGTCCTGAAATACTGTAACTGCTTCCTGCAGAAGAACATGTTTTTTTGTCCATCTTGTACCCTTTGCTAGAAGTCCAGTGACTTCAGCTATGATTGCTTCGGAGACCGTTATGTTCTTGCTTCTCACCATGGTGTGGCCATTTTGCAAATTCTGCAGAAATTCAAGTGTCATCTCATCATGAAATCCCTGTAATTTGGTCAAATATTGTAGCTAGCTGACGTGCTCAAGAATCACATGAGCCTGGTCTGATACCCTGAGTACTATGGGTTCATTTTGAATGGCCTTTCCTTACATGTCTATTGTTTTTCTATGGCTGGTTCACTTGCATGCACTTCTCTCACTCTTTCATAGTTTGGAACAACAACAAAGAATGTTAAATCTATTGACAGGAAAGTTACGTTGTTTTGAGAATTAATATCATAGATAATTAAGCTATTTATCTCGTCAACAATATTTGGCACATGATCATAATCAATTCACGTGCTATTCATAATGGTTTGCTTTTTTACTCCAATCAGAAATGGTTTGATACTTATTACACATACAAAATCATCATGCAGTCCTTTAACCAAAAATCAGTTAAATAATCATCACACAACTATCCATAATTTGTCACACACGTTTCTCATACGCAGACCATCCCCCCTCTAATTAGAAAAGGGCATCCATGCCTGCCAAGCATGTGAAATAAATGAGAAAGCATCGGTGAATCATAAATGTGGGCAACCAATCAATAAAGGTGGCATAATAAATGACAATGGAAAACAAAGTAGTACACATCAAAAGATTTAAAATGATTGTGAAATAAAACAGATATTTATACCATTATGTCAATAGATTTTTACCTTGGATGTAAAGTTGGAACATGGATGACCAAAGATAATATTAATCACTGGCAGTAAAGTGATTGGACGAATATGATATAATGAATATAAGATATAAGTTACCATGCATGTTGGCTTTTAGGAATGTTGTTCAAATGGAAATTTTCCTTTAGAAGTGAATCCATAGGTGGTAATAGAAGAGAGAGCATTTGGAAGTGTCACATAGTACTTCAATACCACAAGCAGAGCCACTACTGCCAGCAGGAATTCATCCCTGATAGAGTTGCCTTTTAACCCCACAAATGAGCAAGAGTCCTATTTTTAGTATTTAGATGATTCTCACTTTTCATTTTCTATAAAGAGACCACTATGTTGGCACGGTAACCAGCTAATCATAGCGCCATTCACTAGGATATAACAAAGTGATCAGGTTGGCTCATGATGAGACCCCCTATCCTTCTAACAATTTTAATTATCAAGAAGGTCATTACCTTGTGTGGTGGCCATAATGGAATGTCACCCATTACATCCTTATGATCATGGTAGGCTGGCTCGTGCTAAAACCCCCTATCCTCTTTAAAACAATATTTGTTTTATTTTTATATTTTTATATTTTCATACTTTGATTCGTTTATTGTAGAAAGAGGGAGGCTCATTTACTCCTTAAGAGTCAAGGATGGCATAAGAAGTAAAAAAGATGCCAATGAAAGTTATGATTTTACCCCTATATCATCATATCAAAGGGATTTATCCATTTGAAAGTGTAAAATATAAACCAGCATGGTATTAGAATAATAAATCATTTTATGATGTGTCCAAAGGAAAGATATTCAGCCAGTCATTATAGAGATGCACTGTGTCAGATTTTGAATAAAGATGACCATCAAAAGGTTTCATAGGTCATAACGGTATGAACATCACTGCTTTTCTTTATCTTAGGCATATATCCAACTAGATGGTTTTTATTTAAAGCATAAAATGGAAAAAAGAATGACCGACGATAAAATAGAAAAAAGAAATCACAATTATTCATTATATCGATTGAACAACAAAAATACAAAAATAAAATCGAGGTCGTTCAATTGATTGAACAACAATCGTTCAATCGATTGAACAATGAACACTCAAGAAAGGAATTAGTGTTGTTCAATTGATTAAACAACAATGATTCAATCTATTGAACAACAAAACTCACAAAAAGTGTTGTTCAATTGATTGAACAACAATCATTCAAACGATTGAACAACAAAATACACAAAAATTGTTGTTCAATTGATTCAATAGCAATTGTTTGAATGATTGAACAGCAAAATACACAAAAACAAATAAGTGTTGTTTAATTAATTGAACAACAATCTCTCAATCGATTGAACAACAAAACATATGCAATTAAATAAGTGTTGTTCAATTGATTGAACAACAAACATTCAAATGTTTGAGCAGAAAAAATAAAAAGTATTGTTCAGTTGATTGAACAACAATCATTCAAATGATTGAACAACAAAACACATGAAAACATGATGTTCAATTGATTGAACAACAATCGTTCAATCGATTGAATAACAAAACACAGAAAGTGTTATTCAATTGATTGAACAACAATCATTCAATCGATTGAGCAACAAAACACACAAAAGTGTTCTTCAATTTATTGAACAACAAATGTTCAATCGATTTAACAACAGTCATTCAATTGATTGATTAAACAACAGAACATGAAAAAGTAGGTGTTGTTCAATTGATTGAACAACAACCATTGAAATGATTGAACAACAAAACATGCAAAATGTTGTTCAATTGATTGAACAACAATTTTTCAAACGATTTAACAACAAAGCACAAAAAGTATTGTTCAATTGATTGAAAAAACAACCATTCAAACAATTGAACAACAAAACAAAAAAAGTGTTGTTCACTTGATTGAATAGAAACCATTCAAATGATTTAACAATAGTCATTCAATCAATTGATTGAACGACAAAACACAAAAAGTGATGTTCAATTGATTTAACATCAATCATTCAATTGATTGAACGACAGAACACAAAAGTAAGTGATGTTCAATTGATTGAATGTAAATCATTCAATTGATTGAACAACAATACACACACGAAAATAAGTGTCGTTCAATTGATTGAAAAACAATTGTTCAATTGATTGAACAACACTTAGCAAACACACCCAAAGACAAGAGAAATCTTCATATTTTCATGGTGATGCCTAACTAGATTGAAATCAATCGTAAAGGAATATAGACATTATTTACAACTAAATAAAGATACAATTTCATGAGAGAAAAGTTGTCATTTCATTACTCCCTGCAACTAAAATTTGCATAGTGGGGTCATCATGTACCTGTTGACGAAAAGACACCTTGGTGAGTGGCTTGTGATAAATATGCACTTCATGCCCATTCACCTTGAAAGAATGGCTAGACCCGTCAATGGTAGTCAAAGTGAGAGTACCATTGTTATGTACTTCTTTGATTTCCTAAGGGCCAAGCTACCTTGTCTGTAACTTGCTCAAAAAGCCTTGGAATTTGGAGTCATAAAGAAGTGACCAATCTCCTTTTTGAAACATCTTCTTTTTAATAAGGTTATCATGCCACTTCGCTCTTTGCTTCTGAATAATTGTGGTGCATTGTAGAGCGAGTAGTTGAGCCTTGTCTGATTTGTTTATTTGTTGAAGTCGTTTGGTTTGGGCTTCTATGAGATTCAATCCCACTTCCTGGGTTGTTTGTAGAGTCTTTATTTCAAATTCAATAGGAAATATAGGTTCTTTTCCAAATACAAGTTGGTACGGTTAATATCCAGTAGTATTTCACCAAGTTGTGTAAGAGGCCCACAAGGCCTCTAGTAGTCTGACAGCCCAGTCTCGCCGATGTGTTGAGACTGTCTTGGTCAGAATTGCTTCGATGACCTTATTGGTGCTTTCAACCTGCTCGTTCGCCTATGGGTGATATGGGGAAGGGACTCTATGTGTAATGTGGTGGTCCCTTAGAGTGGTTGTAATCTTTTGTCCTACAAATTTCCCTCCTCCATCCATTATCACTTCCTGAGGTAAACCATACCACACAAATAGCCCAAAAAGGAAATTAATTACAGCTTCTTATGTAGCTCTTGGAAAGTCTACTGTTTCTACCCACTTTGTTACATAATCTGTGGCAACCAGTATATAGGCCTTTTGGTTTTATGGCGGATCAAATGGGCCAAAAATCTAGTGCCCATCGTTCGAAAGGTTCTATCACCAATTGGGGTTGCACTAGCATTTCATCAGATTGACTAGGTCAGCCCATCCTTTGGTAGCTATCACAAGCCTGGGTATATTTCTTAGCATATTTAAAAATAGTGGGCCCATAATAGCCCATTTGTAGTACCTTAAGCCTTGTTTTACGATTTGCAAAGTGTCCTCCGTAGGGCTCATCATGGCAAGCCTTCAAGATGTCATAAATCTCATCCTCACAAATGCATCTTCGTATACACATATCAGACCATGTGTGAAAAAGGTATCCGCCAATCCAAGAAAATGGGCATTGTGCTGGACAATTTGTTTCCTTTCCCTTGCTGTCAAGTGCCTGGGTAGCTTTCCTACTATCATATAGTTTGCTACATCTACATACCATGGTGTTTTGACTGCTGTGGAAATCAAATGTTCATTTGGAAATTGGTCATCCATTGCTAATGGATCATTTAACTTTGGAACTTGGGATAGAAAATCAACGACTAGGTTTTCCTTCCCCGGATGATATTTGATGGTGATATCGAAATCCTGCAAAAGAAAGAACCAATCAGTCACTCTACCATTTGTAATAGGTTTATTAGCTAAGTACCTAATGGTGGAATGATCAGTATAAAGAAAAAATTGGTAGCCAATGATATAATGTCTAAATTTGCTTATGGCATAAATGACAACTAAGAATTCCTTTTCTATTATTGTATAATTAAGTTCAGTAGTAGTAAGATTTTTGTTGATATAATATATAGCATAAGGTTTTCTGTCCTCCTCTTGGTTGATGAAAACACTTATTGTTGCATTTGATGCGTCTGTGGAGATGTGAAAGGGTAGATCCCAGTTAAGTCCATGTAATACTAGTGCCTTCGAAACTAGTTTCTTTAAATCTATAAAAGTTGTGTCACATTTCTTAGACCATTTAAAGTCAACACTTCCAGTTAAAGAATATAAAGGCACATCAATTTGTGAAATCATTTTGATAAACCTATGACAATAGCCTGCATATCCAAGGAAGCTACATACCTCTGTATGAGTACAAGGTGTAAGTAGTAAAAGAATTACATGTATCTTTGCTAGATCTACCTGTATCCCTGCTATAGAAATGTAATGTCCCAGGATTACACCTTCAGTCATCATCATGTGACACTTGACATTGCTTAAACATAGCCTAGTAGCAATGCATCATTCCAAAACCTTCTCTAATGTTTGTAGCACTTGATCAAAGTCATCCCCATATGGGGTAAAGTCATCCATGTAAAGTTCAAGCCATTCATTTATCAGGTCAACAAAAATGCTAAGTATGGCTCTTTGAAATGTAGTTGGGGCATTGCATAATCCAAATGGTAACACTCTGTAAGAGAATGTACCCCACGGGCAGGTAAAGGTTGTTTTGTCTTGGTCTTCAGGGGCAATTTGAATTTTATTGTAGCTGTCGAAGCCATCTAGAAAGGAAAAGAACTACTTCCCTGCTAGAGTATCAAGGACTTGATCAATAAATGGAAGAGGGAAGTTATCTTTCTATGTTGCCTTGTTCAATTCCCAATAATCCACACATAAACGCTACTTCCCTTTTTTCTTAGGGACAAATACCAATGGAAAGACCCATTTTATATTTAAATTCACATCTAGGAGCTTCTATAGCTCTTATTTTACAATGTACTTGAGATGTGGATTCAATCTCCACTAAGGTTGCCACATAGGATGAGCATCCTTTTTTGTGTAAATATGATGTGTACATAACTGTGGGTCTATGCCCTTCATGTCAAGATAGTCCTAGGTAAAATCCCCTTTCTAATTCTGATGGACCTGAATGGGATTTTGTTGTTGGCTGTTTTCCAGGCTATCGTTAATGTTTAAAACCTTTCCTGGTTTGATTTCAATAGGCTTGTTGTTATGAACAACAATTGTCTGGATATGCTAATCATCAACATCTTTCAAAGGGTCTTCCAAGGCTTCATTATCAAGAGTTGGTTTTAACATTTGAAATTTGACATTGTGCACATTGGATGGCTGATTGATAAAGTTGATGATAACATCATCTTTAGTCTGATTATTAAATTCAAGTGCCTCTGCTACTGTAAGTGGTGAACGAATGCTTTCTTCCAGGCATGCGGGTGGTTGTTTACATATTTTTACAATGTGAAGACTTGGTTTGGTAGGAGGATATAAAACAAGATTTTTCATGGCATCCCCTTTAGTAATAGTCATGCTGCCCTCTTGGTAGCCTATTTAAGCATCAGTTGTTCCCAGCCAAGGTCAACCCAAAATTAGAGGGTTCCCATCCAATCGACTCTTTGGGTTTATGACAATAAAATCTACTGGATACTCCCATGAATCAAAAGAAACCATAATATCCTATAAAGTTCCCTTTGGCCTTACCATTAAACGATCAACAAGTTCTAGTAGGGTGGTGGTTGGTTCCAGAGCTGTAATACAAAGTGTCTGGCATGTTTTTGTTGTTAAGATGTTAATGGGTGCACCCAGGTCAACTAGTGTGTTTGGAAAGGAGCGGCCATATATTTGAACTATAACTATGGGATTCCCAGGATCTTCATACTTTACCAGGTTTTCCCCTCCCAAGAGTAAATCAAATAAGGTCCCTACAACATGAATGGTGGGTGATGTTTTTTCCTTCTTCACAGGTTTCTTTACACATAGCTCTTTAATCATTTTAGCATAAATAAGAATATCTTGGATGGCTTGGAGGAGAGGAATTTTAATACAAAGATTTTTTAGTTCCCCTACAAGAACAAAATCTAGAGAAACAATTGGTTTAGTTATTATTAACCTTTCGGGGTATGGGGGAGAAGTGACTATGAGTTTCTTAGGATCTTTATGCTAATCTGTATCTTCTCCTTGTTTTTTTTCTATGTCAATTAGAGTTGATGTTATATGTATAGGTGGGGTTTCCAACTCAATTGATGGCTGGTCTCTATTTTCCCCAAGGGTGATGATACATCCTGAGCTCAATCTAAGTTCATTACATTATTTTTATTCAATCTCATAGCCTAAGCTTTCAACAATTTGCACTAGCTGAACCGGTTTGTTATTGGGATTCAGATTCGGTTGAGCTAGCAATTGAGGATGCAGAAGGGGCTAAGGATTTTGTTGTAATGGATATGGGGCTAATAATGCGGGTTGAGGTTGAGGAAATTTCCCCATAGGTGTATTGGGTATCCCCAAATGTCACTGCCAATTCAAAGACCAATTTGGATTTTGAGAAGTAGAGGCAAGCCATTGGTATGGATATGGATTACCTTTCCAAACATGAGTAAAAGGAGAATTTGGGCAACCATTACCTGGAAAGGACTGAGTTGGCCATGGTGTCATAGGTAATGGCTCGGATTTCCAATTCAAGTAAGTTGATTGGCCTTACCATGTTGCCTCGGGGTTCTATTACTGATTAAATGGTGAAGAAGGAAAGAACTGGGATGTGTCTTATGACATACCTATAGGTTTGGCCTGTCACTAATGATGTTGGTTCATTATCTATACTAGCTTTATCTCTTCTTCTACTTCTTTGAAAACTGCTTTCATCGCAGGAAGTTATGGACATTGTTTAGTAGTGTGATCCTTGGTGCAAATGGTGCATGTCTGGACCATGTCCAATGGACACTTCTATTGGTCGTGCTTCTTTCGGCAGTGTGGGAATAAAACGGCCAAATTTTGTTCTGCTAATGCTTGTTTCTATTTAATAGCCTACAAGACATCCAACTGCATTATAAGGGTGCCTAGGACGTCTATTTTGAAGTCTTCCAGGAGGTTATCAGTTTCCATTCTTGTTACGCCTCCACTATGTGGTTTTCTTCCTCTGGTAATAGGATCTTGACTTCCTCACCCTGTGTGTGTTCTGGCTCGTGAACACCTAATACACAAGAAAATGATTTCACCATAATATTATTGAGAAATGTCTCATTTCCCCATAAAATTTCGAGTTTCTATCCATTCTTCTTTCATTTCCTTAATTGAGATAGCTCTAAGGACTTCTTTTAGTAAAGTGGTGTCAGGGGATCTATGCAAATTATATTGAAACTATTCAACATATTCTTCTAGAGTTTCATTATCCTTTGTATCCATCTTAAATATTTCATCTTTTAATTCCCTAGTCTTGCAAAATTCCTGGTACTTTGTGAGAAAATAAGTTTTCATGTCATCCCAAGACTTAATAGTACATCCACCTAAACCCATGAACCACCTCAAAGATGCTCCTTTTAGAGTATAACGGAATAGTTTTAGTTTTTTAGGGTTAGTGTTATAGTTATATCCTCTGCAGAGGACATCAAACTTGAACAAGAAGGCATTTGGACCCTCTGTGATCATCCCATGAAAATTTGGGAGGCTTTTCAAGGGAATAGCTTTCATCAGGGCATTGGCCACTTGGTCAACTATGGGGTATTCCAATGTCGAGGTCTGACCTTGAGGTGGTAAATTTGCCATTTGGTAAAAAATGTGCCAATATCCTTTAGGGATTTTAGGGGGTGCTATTTGAGTAAGTGGAGGATTCAAAATCTGAGCTGGTTTTGCAGCACTGCCTAGATCTGGGATCACAGGAGATCCTTTTGTTGATAGCTGAGGTCCTACCTTAGCAGTTCCACTAGTTTCTCCCCCTCCTTTTCTTAAGTTGCAAAATTTTCCCTCTTGTAGAGGATCATAATGTAAATTTGCTGTAACCTAAAAAGTCTGTTCAGATCCTCCAATTTGGCTATGAATCTTAGCATTGGCTAGAAATGGTGAGCCTGTTGCCCGAGGGATTACAGTAGGGGTTTTTCTAGAGACTATCTAGAATCCTATTGATGCTTGAGACTCTGGTTTTCTTACAATTTCATCTAGAAGATTTTTTCTCCCAAGGCTCACTGATATTGGTGTTTTTGGATTTAGGTGGGGGGTTCTGATATTTTTCTATCTTTTTATTCCTAGTCATTCATAAAAAAACTATTTTTATTTAACCTCTATGATTTTGTTGAAAAGAAAACTGATGAGCAAGCACTTTAATTGCTATTCAAGCATGTTCTTACCTCTTGCTTTTAAAACCCAATTCTTTTACAGCAAGACAAAAGGAAATCACATTGAAACACTCTCCCCAACAACGGTGCAAAAATGTTGGTGCACTATGATGTCTTATTACAAGCAATATGAATACCTACATTCATTATCAACCCAGGGAAAGTCTTATTATTTCGAGAGCGTCAGCACTATATATGTAGTGAATTCAGAGGTCAATTTATGTTGGAATCGTTGAAATTGCTAATATCTATTTCTAAAAATTCAATTCAAACACTTATGGGAGGAATTCATAAAACACTTTCAAAGCTACTTAATCTATTATGAAACAACTGAATCAGAATGAAAATATAAAGAATCACACTTGAAAATCCAACTGGTATTGAAACTAACTCATTCAACATGAAGGAAAGTTGTGATAACTGAAAAACAAATAACCATATAAACATCTTATGGAAATCAATCATTCTAGCTTTGAAATCTATGATAGTGTTACCTTGGTATGAACAACAATCTGGAATTAACATAACCAATTCAATCAAGAGCATCACACATATATAATCACACAGCTAAATCTAGAATCTTAATTGAATAGTAAACACAAAATAGAATCATCGATCCTCACAATAATTAGAATGATACTAACTTTGCAAACTAACAATAATAAACAGTGAAGAATAAATAGAAATGATTATAACACATTTGAAGTAGTAGATCTTCTATTGACTCCGTCCAAAGTCTCCAGAAGTCCCCGCTATTAGATATTTAGAATACGATTATGAATTAAACACAACCTTCTTCATTAAAATCAATAACATAGTTACAACATCACCAAGACGAAAGTATTATATGTCCAAAAAGAATAGTTACAATCTGCGAATTCCTAAACTAGTTGTTCAGTTCACCTTACGAATTTATATAACATTTGGAAAAGTAAATAGATAAAAGCAAATCCTCAGCATCAAGGGATCCTGAGGATTTCACAATACTCGATTTGATTTCATCATAAAATAGCATTGGTCCTCCTGGTCTTCCGCTTTCTTCCATGCTCAGGACATTGTCTTTTTTCCTTTACTGGTTGTTGTTGTTTTGTCAATTGAACAACAATCGTCCAATTCAAATCCCTACATATAAAGATAGTGAAAGTCATTTTTCCATGCCCAGATTTATCTAATTTGCTACTAATCGATTTTACCCATCTTCTACTATTGTTTCCTCTATTTTTATCCATAAAACAAATATAAACATGTGAAGACAAATGCTTAATTAGGCTATTTACAAGGAGAAAACATACCTTTTCCTCGAGCCAACAGTCGTTGTTATCATCCAAAACTGGTTCTTTCTTTTGAGTGGTGTTTGATGGTGTCATCATGCACAACAGTGCTTTGGTATTTGGGAAAATCTCTTGTCTTACCGGAGGGTCCCTTGGGAATGTTCGTAGGAGAGTTGATGGCTTAAACTAGCCTGGGCTGAGCTTAGTGTAAGTAGTAATCATCTCATGGGAGGATGAGACTAAGGGAAATATGCCATGTGGTGTGGGTAAGGTTGCCTTCTCATAATATGTGAGTTGATCAATAGTAATGATATTTCCATTGTGGGGAAACATCATTATTATGAACACCAATGAGGCGGCTGCAAGCATTTCATACATATAACTTTGGCCTAGTAGGATGTTGTAATCCAACTGGGCATCTAGTAATTCAATGTCTGTTGGCATTATGATACATATGTTGTACTTGATGGCAACCCACTCATGTCAAATGATAAATTATAGTGTAGCAAAGTTATTTTCTGGTTCACGAACTTTCACGTAGAGAAAAGTTCACGCACTTTCATGCAGAAAATGTTCCTTTCATGAAGAGAAAAGTTCACGTACTTTCATGCAAAGAAAATTTCCTTTCATGCAGAGACACGAACTTTCATGCAGAGAAAAGTTCCTTTCACGCAGAGAAAATTTCACACACTTTCATGCAGAGAAAAGTTCCTTTCATGAAGAGAAAGGTTCACGCACTTTCATGCAGAGAAAAGTTCCTTTCATGCAGAGAAAAGTTCACGCACTTTCATGCAAAGAGAAGTGCACGCACATGGGAAATATTATGGTTGGTTCATGGTATTAGTTGGAAAATTTTTTATCCTATGGTTTTGGTCCATGGTATTGGATCCAAAATTGTTGATCCCAAGTATTGGGTCCATGGTATTGAATTGTTATGGTTTTTGGTCCGTGGTATTGTGAAAGGCCTAAGGCTATAAAAGAGGAAGAAGATCATTTGGCAAGACATCTTCTGAATTATTGAATATCTGGTAAGTGCTAGATCTGGAATACTGTGATTAGGTTATGGTGCAGATATGGATCTGAATAAAGAAGGAACCTGAGCGCAAGGAGAAGGATAAGTTCTATTGATGGGTCAAAATCTTAAGGCTAGAATAGTGGTATCTCTATATGATTTTGATCTGTGATATGTGGCACACGCTTGATCTATAAATCTGATAATCTGGGTTAACTAATATCTGAATGTTTCAAAGAATGAATTTATAGATCTCTACGCAGGTTTCTGAATAGTGAAGTAGCATACATCTCTTGATTTATGTTCTAGCTGCTTCTGTTTATTGCTACAGTGTTCTGGGTTCAGAAGTGGGGTATGATTACTGTTATTATGATCTGGGTACAGTCGTTAGAGAAGTGTTTATTTTGATTCAATTTTGATTGGTGAAAATATGATTGGTTGATGCAGAAATTCTTGATGTTTGATTAATGTTATTTGTGGATCCAATCTGAAAATTTATGAAACGTGGTCCCTGGAATGAAGAGAAGGTTGTAGCCTTCTGCAGGTAGCAGCCTGCATACTAGTATCTCAACTAGTACAAGAACTAAGGGGGTTGTAGCTCCCTTCTAGGAGAAGCTGGAAAACGAAAGAGGGTTGTAGCTCTCTGCAGGTAGCAGCCTGCGTACTGGTAAAAGACTGCACCAGTACAAAATCATTGTAAGAAGAATTTTCTAAGGGAAAGAAGATAGAGACATGTTGCACCAGGTGGTTTTCACCCACATTGGGTTTCCACCTTACATCTTGTGTTCCTTGGTGTGACTGTCTATTTTGTGTTCCTACTCATTATTCTATGGTTCTCACATACATATTAATGACAAACATCTAAAGAATAAATTAAATTATAAGTTTGGAAGGTATATGCAAGTTTCAATTGTCAGATCTGAAAATATTTGTATAAATTGATAAGAGTTT